>SNQJ01S0175792.1:0-10777 GCA_010110895.2 Picea sitchensis | reverse complement strand
ATATATATATAAATCCCTAGTAGCAACCTAGAGTGGTTGTGATGATGAATGTTATTGAGCTCGGCTGGTTGTGATGACGAATATTGTTGAATGTTGTTGAGAAGAAGACCCTGTTGAACTCCAGTGCGTGTCCCCTCCCCTTTGTATGAGGTTTTCCCATTATGGCAAATGTTATCATCACATTTGGACATTTGGGTTGCATCCACACTAAGCAATATAACAGGTGTGAACATATATGCTTGTAATAGCCATGGGTGTGGTTACTGGCTGTTAACCTCGAATACGTTAATTCTTGTCAACACCATTGGAAAGGAAACAAGAGTATGCAAAACTATATAACAAGTGTGGATGCAACCCAATAATCCAAAGGCGACAACAATAGCCATAACCGGCAAACCTCACCTCATCATGATTCATACCTTATTAGAAGGAAAATATTCCAAGAGCAGACATTAGACATATCATTAGCATTTTATTAGAAAGAGTGAAGGGGGCAATATCGTAAATACCGATAGTGTTGGAAGTGCTAAAACATCGAATACTAAATTATCGTGAATACGGCAAGTGTTGGAAGAGCTAGCAGCTTGTGATAAAATGTTATTCAAGTGAGACCTTGTAACATGTCAAAAGTTATGGAATCATAACATGAAGCCCACAAGATAAAAATTAAAATTCCTCAAAACCAGACGCTATTGTGGTGGTCGGTTGAACTCTCAATCAGGATATTCAAGGAAAGAAAAGGTCCCTTTAGACATTCCTCGTTAAAAAAATTTGATGTTATTCTCCCTATGAACTCTAAACGTTGTACAATTTGGAACAAAAATTGATGTTACTCTCCATATGAAGTCAAAATCGTAATCGTATAAACGTTGTACAATTTGGAACAAAATTTAATGTTGCTCTCCCATAAGAAGTCTAAACTTTCTACGATTAGGAACAAAAATTGATGTTACTCTCCATATGAAGTCGTTTAAACTTTCTACAACTTGGATTTTCACTGGAATCTATCTATAGAAGAATTCCAGAAAAAAACCTGGAAATTGAAGTCGTTTAAATTTTCTATTGGACTTTTAAGGACCAAGATTATGCAACTCAACCATTGAAATCTGCAATTCTAGCTGGAACTCTATTTGCATTTTTTAAATCTGCAATTCTAGCTGGAACTGTATTTGCATTTTTTTATTGCAACATAGATTCAGTTACCCCAAAAACTCCGGTTGCACCAAGATTATGCAAATCTCAACCCATTGAGATAGCAATTCTAGATCGAGACACCCTTGGGTCACCCAGTCAATATTGTAACTGGCAGCAACCCTCCATCCTGATATAAAGGGATCCCACAAAAATTTCCTTAGATCAGTCATAAGACGAGTTTATTTCCATGCGTACATTAGGAGTTGGGCAATGGAACTTGGTGGGGCTCTCACATGCATGCATGCATACAGATGGTTCATAGAGATCGTTCTCCCAGAGATGGAAAAGATCGAGAAACGCGATCTTACCGTCACACTAAGTATATGTGACATGCCACGACGAGCAGTAACGAGACCATGCAGCCGAAAATTACAATGCCGGCGTTGACAGACAACAATATGAGACTAGATATTTTGGTTCCTTTAATTTTTTCGGGTAGATTTTCTATTATATATTCGAATGGAATTCTGAAATTACAATCCATCACATGTGGTCTCTGAATTTGACCCAGATAATTAACACTCCAAACACAACAATGGATATATCAGAAATTGTAGATATGTGAATTTCCAGATTCCGGCTATAGGGGAATTTTCATTAACACTGGACAACACCTTAACAGTTTCTTGCGTAGAGACGTTTTGTTAACATAGTACATTATTCGATTTACTCAGTTTACCTTACCTTGGCTAAAGCCTATAATGTATTGCTGCAATATTATCAATATGTGGCTTCATTGGATAGTTCCGTACTACACAAGGCCGCCTTTGTATAACTATCGATTTATCTCATTCGGGCCTTGCATGCATACACCCATCGATTAATCTCTTTCCAAGCCTTTCGACCCCAAAATATCTAACCAGTGAAATGATTAATTTACAGCCCATTAAACACACTATATAAGAATGTTTTATTGACATGAACAAACTAGCAATAAACCTCCATACCATTTCAATATAAAGCAGAATGTATAACAATATACATTTGCACACCATATGTTTTGATCACAAAAGATACAAGACATTTCAATTTACATTAAACATAGCTACCGCATCAAAAATGTTCATAAATAGAAAAGCTTTCGCAGCTTTAAGCTCAACATATTGGTGATCCATGACCACAAAACACAAATTATACATGTCTCATTATCCCAACAAAAACATCATGAAATAAATGTAGAGATGAATAATATGGCCTGATCAGAATTTGAACAAAACACATCCAACATAGACATTATCAAGCTCCAAAGAAGAAAAGGGGCCTACATTATCGTCTGAAAGACAGTAAAAAAAGATCCAAATGGGAGAGTTGTCGAAGTGACATGGCATGAAGCTCTAGGATAGGATTCAAAGCTCCAGGAAGGATTCGACGCCTTCTCTTTTAGTGTGCAGGCATGAATAAAAAGTGGCAATACACGACAGGCCAGAGATAGCAAGAGCATCCCAGGCTTGCTGAGAAGTCGACTCACGAACAATATGGCCTGATCAGAATTTGGATAGAACACATCCAACATAGAGACATTATCAAGCTCCACGAGCAGAAAAGGGGCCTACATTATAGTTTGAAAGACGGTATAGGTTTCAAAGCTCTTCCCAGGAAGGATTCGACGCCTTCTCTTTTAGTGTGCAGATATGAATAAAAAATGGCACTATACGACAGGCAAGAGATAGCAAGAGCATCCCAGGCTTGCTCAACATATTTATGATCCATGACCACAAATTATACGTGTCTCGTTATCTCAACAAAAACATCATGAAATAAATGTAGAGAAGAATAATATGGCCTGATCAGAATTTAAACACATCCAACATAGAGACATTATCAAGCTCAAGCTCCACAAGCAGAAAAGAGGCCTACATTATCGTCTGAAAGACGGTAAAAAAAGATCCAAATGGGAGAGTTGTTGAAGTGAGGAAGGATTCGACGCCTTGTCTTTTAGTGCGCAGTCACGAATAAAAAGTGGCACCATACGACAGGCAAGAGCATCCCAGGCTTGCTGTGAAGTCAACTTGCGAAAAATATGGCCTAATCAGAATTTGGATAAAACACATCCAACATATAAACATTATCAAGCTCCACAAGCAGAAAAGGGGCCTCTCCTACATTATCGTTTGAAAGACGGTTAAAAAGATCCAATTGAGATATGAAGTGACATGGCATATATAGCTCTAGGATAGGTTTCAAAGCTCTTCCTAGGAAGGATTCGACGCCTTCCCTTTTAGTGTGCAGGCATGAATAAAAGTGGCACTATACGACAGGCAAGAGATAGCAAGAGCATTCCAGGCTTGCTGTGAAGTCAACTCAAACATGCAAATGATCACATACACAGGTTGATTACTACACATCAGGCAGAAAAACTATCTAAATTTTTCCAGACGCCATAAATATGTATAGGAATGGCTCCTTCAAAATTCCATCGTTATTGGTTTTAGCAAAACAAGCATTAAATTCAATTTTCGAGAATAATAACCAGCCAAAAATGATTTATACTTCTCAAGCATAACCTTGTTCTATAACCCATTGACCCCAACTCATCAGAAATAAGATACACACGTTTTACACATCGCAAGGGTAGGCTATGAATTATCCCAAATAGGCAACGATGAAGAACTATGTTGCAATGTAAATCTTCCATCTCACGTGCATTTAAAAAAATGTTGCCGATCTATTTAAATCCTCCATCTCGGAGGGAATATAAACACATGCTGCCAATTTATTTTAGGAATGAGCATCTAGGTTTAACTCGTATTATGTGCACAGTTTAACGCTCCAGCACGAGAAAACGTTTAAGTACGAGATAAACCTAACAGCGGTTATCGACCAAGCTGTTGACAAATGAAGACCTCCAACAATAAAACGGGAACTGTGAATAATGCTAATGATAAAGGAAACGATGTAATCCATGTGCAGTTAAAGTATATCGATATTTATGCGGGAAACATGAACAGAATTCCATCTCATTCGTACCACAGCTATGATTATCTTCTCGACGAATCCTTATTCATTAGAACAGGAATTTACAAAAAAGTCCAAGTAACAGTAATCGTAAAAAACAATGCACGGATCAAAAACCCATCGAGATTTACGGGAAAGCAAAATTAAAAAACGAAGATCGATTGTACCAGGTATAATAAATTTGAGTAATCATAAAGAACCCCATGCACAGGCTAAAGATCTATCGAGAATTACGAGAAACGCGATAAAAAACGAAGATCGCTTGTACCAGGCAATATTAATTTTGTCAGTTCTCTGAACATGCTTAGTCCAAAACTTAAATTACTGCTGCAGGAGAATCCATATCGTTGAAAAGACAAAATGATGTTCCATAGTATATTGGAATCATTTACCTAACCAGTATAAAAACCGAAACCCATCCAGCGTCAACCACTAGCCATTTTAATTATAATTAGGCCAAAATACATCCCGCATTAAACTAATACCGACAACATCACATACTGATACTTGATTTCTGCACTCGCGCCTTCAAAAACAGCTCGATCAACCCGCAAATCTTTCTGCAAAAGCGCGTGTACCTAGTAAATAGACATGTAGCTAGTAAGACTCTTGAGAAGCGAACCGTCCAGAAACGTAGCCTTCTTTCCTTACGTGCGAGTAAACATTGAATAACATCAACAACGAACATTAATACCTCGGAGGACTGCGAATATGAAACCTTAATATAAAATAAATTTTCCCTGAAGATATTAAGACAAACAAGCCTGCTCGCATACAGAAACCCTCGGCAACCCAAATTTGCCGATAGGACAAACAATGGGATAATCTAGAGCCACGGGATCCAACCCCAATAAGGTACCACATGGTATACTCTCATGAGGAGACAAGGAAGATGGATACCAGAGGATAAATCTAGTAGCAAAAGCAACACGTAATATAACTAAATCGAGAATAGTAGAGACCGTATCAAAGCTATCCCCAGGTTTGGCAGAAAGATCGTAATTCCTACTCGCCATAAAG
Source organism: Picea sitchensis (assembly GCA_010110895.2). Taxonomy (NCBI): domain Eukaryota; kingdom Viridiplantae; phylum Streptophyta; class Pinopsida; order Pinales; family Pinaceae; genus Picea; species Picea sitchensis. The sequence continues at coordinate 5,608 of SNQJ01S0175792.1, read as the reverse complement.
ACGTTAACTACACCTCAAGCAAACAAGGCAACTACCACTATTAACGCCTTGGACTGATCAAATAGTACTGCCAGTTTTTCCTCTTACACTAGTAGGGCCATGAGATGAATGACGAAGTCCCCGCAGGAGGAAGAGAACACGGAGAACAGTTACTCGCGCGGGGCACTAGAGTGTTTCTCACCTGTTATTGAAAGTCGTAAAATCAACGGCGATTGCGACCGCGAGAGTCGTCACGATCACGATTTCCACGAAAAGGTTCATCACGAGCAGAACCAGAAGGCCCACGTGGACCAGGAAAGCGTGCAAATTGCAATCTTAAACCGGTTGACTCCCGGTCAGTTTCATCAAACTTATACCCTGTTAAAAATCGAATCCCAGCAAATTTTAGAACCATAAAAACATCCTGCCACTTTTACTTGCCTCGAATTGACGCCTGAGACGACTAAAAAAACGTCAATATATCTTTATTAACAATCAATAAATATAAGGATACTTGAGCCATCGACTAATTAGAAACTGTATCTATGTTATTAATGAAAAATGCACATATGCTAAGCATTGGCACCGTCAGTAAAACCCAGCATGTGGACAAAAATAACTTATTAAAACATCAAGAAAACAACCCCGCCTAGATCAATGGCGCTAACTTTCTGGAGCTACAATCTACAATAAGAAAAAATGCTGCATATGCTACGTACCACAACAAAATAACAACCAAAGATCTACAATTTTGTTAAGGAAGACAGTATCAACAAAAAAGAAAAACAAGATCACACAACTAATAAAAACAGGAAAGACAAAATGACAGAGAAAAGAGACCAATGACAAAAGACCAGAAAAGAGAAAAGAGACCAAATGACATGTTTGGTAGTTTGGGAGATTATCAGCATCAAGCAGGGGGGAACACGCTGGGTACATAAGGTAATACTTGAGAAGAGATTTACGTACCTTGTAATGCTTCTAAGGCCGTTGCAGCACATCTTGCATCAGTAAAATCAACAAAACACAGAACAAGAGGATCTCCACCAGGCTGCACGACTCACAAGATCACCCAAATTTTCATTAGTGTTCTGTAAAGTCATTTGAGGCTCCATTTATTAACAAGTTCACAAAATCTAGACTGCATCTATACCAATCAAACTTTTTTGAAACTGGCACATGTATTAAAGCCAAAGCTATCATTTGAGACTTAATCCATCAATAAATGCACAGAATTTAGACTGCACTTACACGTCTAGGCTCCTTTTGTACCAGTCGAACTTCTTTGAAACCAATGAATGGACGAAAAATGTCTATGGTCAGGTTAAGTAAAAACACACTCTACAGAACAATCATTTTACATACCAAATAAATAATGAACAATACTACACGGAACGAAAAACCGACAAAACAATCATATTAGAACAGGAAACATGCCAAATAAAAAAAATCAAATACTAGACAACCCAAAACCTGCACAAGGATACGTGCAGCTTCCCTACGAGTACAATCAGCAGGAAGACCCTCAACAAAGAGGGTATTCGATGCATCAGGTGGAAGGTGCTCATCAGGCCTTCTCAGAGGGTCTCTCAACCCCTGCGCATCTGATCTTTGATAGCCCAAACCTAGGCTCCCTAACTTTCCTCCATATCCAGGATCTGCGTTTCCAATACCTGGCCTCTGACCCATTAAAACAGAGTCAGCAAGGGAGGAACCTGACAATCCACCATAACCTCCACTGCCTCCCAACCTGGTGCCAAGGGAGCCTCCCAAACCACCAATATCGGCAGATGATAAACCACCAGCAGAATATGGAAGCTGCACCCAAAACAAGAAAGTATCAACTATATACGCCGTACAACACCAAGGCAAAACAAACATTTTTGTGATCAAAGGAGCACGATTGAGATAGTTAAGCAAATACCCCATTTCGAGCATGGGAATCCAGAGATCCAGGAGGGTTGGACTCCCGCATAAATGATCGACCCGCCATGTCAGGTAAATAACCAGGAATATCACGACCACCAGATATCCCTGCTGGCGGGAGATCACCTGTAGAATCCAGATTTCCAAATTAGCCACCGAAAGTCAAAGTCAATCAATACAATTTAACCAACCATTCCATCATTAACCAAGAAAAGTTGCAAAGAATATGCAGCCTTGCTACCGGAGGCTTGAATGCTACGAGGTGAATGGAGCATTAAGCTGTCCACCAGGATTCCATTCAGCAGTACAAACGGCAAGGTTAAAAAAGAGCCAAGGCCATGAGAAGTCCAGGCCAATTTTGTCAAAAGACAACACACAAATCTCAGAAGCGAAAAGAACCTAGGCCATGAGAAGTCCAGACCAATTTTGTCAAAAGACAACACACAGACCTCAGAGCTAAAGCCAAAGGAGGTACTGGTTATAGACAGCCTACAACCTCGGGGTGCTTTTCTCAAAACAACTTCAAGTCATTTAAAACACTAACTAACACCTAACACTAACTAATAATAATAATAATCACACAAACCCTCATTTCAATGAAACAAAACAGTCTAAATAATAATAATAATCACGCAAACCCTCACTTAAATGAAACAGAACAGTCAAAATAAAAATAATAATCACGCAAACCCTCACTTGAATGACACAAAGAAATGAGCAAAATATGGATCTTAAAAGACTTACCACGAGCGCGCTTTGCCGGAGTAGGAATCCCTAATGAGCGGCCATCTCTCCAGTAAGCGTCCGCCATTGACTTCCGTCAAACACTCTGCAACTTCAATGCCACGCACACATCGAAACCCTCACTTAGAAACCCTAACAACTGATTTAGCAAGAAAATAAATCTTAAGCTACCGCACCCAGAGCATCTGGACCAAAACCCCCAATAAGGTTAAAACAAAAAATTAACAAGAAACGTACTGAACTCAAGAAAGCTTAAGGCTTCCAAAGCCTAAGAAGTGATTTAAAACATATATAGAAGCAAAATCACAGATTTCCAGTCTGAATCTGGGAAAAGCTTCATAATACAGAGCGACTTACCAGACAAACTGGTATCACGGCTGAAGCCTTTGAGAAATGACCCAAAATAGAAAGCGAATAACAGTCAGCTGAGAACACAGAGAAGAACCTCTAGATCCTCCAGTCGACACTGTATGTAAAATCTGAGGCGGTTGAATCGAATATGTAAAGAGGCTTTGAACTGAGCTTAAAACCCTAGCCCTACGTTGGCTTCTATAGCTTGTCCACCGTGTCTCTTTGTTGTTGTACATTTGGTTCACTGGGGTTAATATAGCGCTGACTCTAGTTAGAACAGCAGGTCACTCTAACCGACCTTGGCATCCTATGTAACTAAGTGATTTTATAATTAAATATTATTTCTTAAGGAGGGTCCGTTGGTTTTATGCGGTGGAAAGAGATAAGGAGGACTCACGGAAAAGCTTTGACGTGGCGTATGGGGATGGGGTGCACTGTGGATTCTTTTCTTGGAATGTTAGGTTTGGCCTTAACATACCTTTATGTCCACTCGTTTCGTTTTTCCAAAGTATTTGTATTTGATGGACGGTCCATAAAATTTAACTCGGTCCACTCATTTTAATGTGACCACAGCCCAATCTTTTTTTTAAAACCATGGAAAAGGATAACTCGTTCGAGTGAGGTGTAAGGTTGGGTGTTAATATATTTTTATGTTAATTTGTTTTGTTTTTCGAAAGTATGTATTTGTATTTGATGGAAGGTCCTTAAAATATAATTTGGTTCACTCATTTTAATGTGTTGATAGTTTAATGTCTTTTTTTAAAAACCATGGGAATCAATAACTCGTTAGAGTGATTTTGGTTGGTCCAGGATCAAATTAACTCTTTACCATTATAACCCAAGAGTATATCCAACAACCTACAAGTCAGATATACTAGTAAATTGTGACTTAGCAAGGGCTTTAGCTTCCTTGCAGAAACCGTTGAAACGAAACAGGGATAGGCATGAAGGAATGAGCATGGTAGCATCGCCACTAACGTAGACGTAGTTTTCTCAGCACTGATTTGATGGATAGTGTGTTGTACAAGATAACCTTTTTATACAACAAACCTATAAACACCTTTGACATAATTAGGGATGTGAGGTTGATCAATTTATTTGATTGATCATGCACTTGTAAAAAGTTATTGTCCTTAACAATTTAATTATAATGGTGCTTCAAAGGTATCCACGACTCTNAGGGCATCTGGACCAAAACCCCCAATAAGGTTAAAACAAAAAATTAACAAGAAATGTAATGAACTCAAGAAAGCTTAAAGCTTCCAAAGCCTAAGAAGTGATTTAAAACATATATAGAAGCAAAATCACAGATTTCCAGTCTGAATCTGGGAAAAACTTCATAATACAAAGCGACTTACTAGGCAAACTGGTATCACGGCTGAAGCCTTTGAGAAATGACCCAAAATAGAAAGCGAATAATATTTAGCTGAGAGCACAGAGAATAACCTCTAGATCCTCCAGTCGAAAGTGTATGTAAAATCTGAGGCGGTTGAAGTGAATAACAGTCAGTTGAGAGCACAGATAAGAACCTATAGATCCTCTAGTCGACAGTGTATGTAAAATCTGAGGCGGTTGAAGCGAATAACAGTCAGCTGAGAGCATAGAGAAGAACCTCTAGATCCTCCAGTCGACAGTGTATGTAAAATCTGAGGCGGTTGAATCGAATATGTAAAGAGGCTTTGAAGTAAGCTTAAAACCCTAGCCCTACGTTGGCTTCTATAGCTTGTCCACCGTGTCTCTTTGTTGTTGTACATTTGGTTCACTAGGGTTAATATAGCGCTGGCTCTAGTTAGGACAACAGGTCACTCTAACCGACCTTGGCATCCTATGTAACTAAGTTATTTTATAATTAAATATTATTTCTTAAGGAGGGTCCGTTGGTTTTAGAAAGAAAGAAAGAAAGTATTTTTAACGTCCACGAGGCTAAAACTAGCCTATGGGACAGATTGCTTTTCCATCTGACTTTTGTATTCGACACTTTTCCTGTGAAGTTTTACAATAATCGCTCCCAGCTTCTCGACAAACTCTTTGCTGAATAGATTATCCCAAGAACTAGCTTCCAGAATACCTGCATAATTTCCCCTGCTGTCTTTGAGGGCCTCATATTCTAAAATGAAATGTTTTTCTGTTTCCACTTTTCCGGACGAGCAAAAAATACATACTCTTTCCTCCCACATTTCTTTTGGCCTTTTCCAGCACCCTGTTTCACAATGGAGTTGATGAGAATTAGTCGTTAATTGAGCAATGAGAATTTTAGATCTCCAAGAAATATTGGCCCCTATGTACGCCTTTTGTTGATGGTTGTGAGTGGGGTTAAACTCTTCAATGTAGTACTTCTGCTTTCTCCCTAGTGCTTTCTCCCAAGTACGTTTGTGGAACTTATCCATAACACAAGTTTTTATCTCTTTACTCTTTGTAGGACACATGCTCAAGCAAATGCCCCATTTACTAAACCATTTGTTATTTTGCCGCATTCAAGTCTTCTTTCTTTTGCACAATCTGTCACTAAACAAAACCTTAGGCCATCTACCCTCTTCCATTTGCTCAATTTTTTTCAAATACCTTATGACTCACACCATAGCAATTGCTTCAATAGGGGCAACCCCTG
>SNQJ01S0175791.1:19597-29672 GCA_010110895.2 Picea sitchensis | reverse complement strand
TCAGTAGTGTTTCAGCAAAGCAGAATTCATTAAAAGTAGTGTTTCAGCAAGACAAAAGTTAATCAAGGCATAAACAGAGATCACACTAACACACTCTATAACACTAACAGGTGAATCTTGTGAAGAAGGTTGGCCCTCCCTTCTCACAAGATTCCCCTGAGATGAAAAGGCTAGAGAAGGATGCTCAAAACAATATTTTATTCATCTATCAATGTATCATATTACAATCTGAGAAAGAAGTACGTCCTTCTCTCTGAAACTTTCTTAGTACATAAAACTAGTCCTCCTCGAATGATGATTTCCTCTTATTTAAAGAGGGAATCTCTTCGATACAATTGATCCAAAAATTACAAGTGTATATCTGAGTCCTATTCTTAGTCAGATCGACTTTCTAAATCGGAATAGGACATCCTAGTCTCCCACAACAGAATGCTATTACGAGTGCTGAATGAGGCGCTGCGGTTACGGTTGGAGTGACAGTTTCTTGTTGCTGCTGTTGCATGCTGTTTCGGCATCGCAAGTCGCGGGCTATTTCAGCCACGAGATTTGTGCTCTTGACTATTTCAGCACTTCTCATGTAGCAACGATGGTTGGTGTTTGTCTTACGGTGTAGCTGTTGTAGTCAATCTGTGTGAGTTGCTGTTGACCGCGGACTGTGTAACGGCTTCCTTTGTGTTTTAGCATCATCGGTCCTAGACTGTGTAACAACTTCCTCTGTGTTTCAACATCATGACCATGGACTGTGTAACACCTTCCTCAACATCATAGATCATGAACTATATAACAGCTTCTGTGTTTCAACATCGTCGACCATGGACTGTGTAACAGCTTCTGTGTTTCAACATCATTGATCATGAACTGTGTAACAACTTCTGTGTTTTAGCATCATCGACCATGGACTGTGTAACAACTTCTGTGAATTGTTGTTTCAGCAACAGGCCTCAAATGCTAATCTGCAGTTTGAACTGTTTCAGCACTTATACATTTCTAATCAATGGTTAAGTACGAGAGTGATGTCAAATTATATGCAAAACAGATTAAACATATAGTAATGAGAAGAGACATTATATACCTTTGGAAAGATAAGATTAAGTGCTAATATGGGTTTAAATGTGAGTGAACAAGAGTGTAATGGTGGCAAAAAGTATGGGCAAAAAGGTACATTGTGTGGTCCTAACACAAGCCACAATGATACAACATCAAAGGGCCAGATGGAATGATACATTTATCAAGAAAAAGAAGTTCAAAGCTGGAGAATGGGAATTATTATTTGATTCCAGGCTCAAGGATTTCAGAGGAAAATTTCACACCATATGACTTAGTCCATATGAGATTGATATAGTATATGATAGTGGGGCCATCAAACTATGAAACATTTATAAAGATATAAGTCCCATGATGGCTAATGGACATAGACTTTGCCTATATCATTGACCCTTATCCAAGGAATCCTTTTTCAGTAAGATTGCAAATGGTTGGGCCGATAGTGATATGGAAATCATCAGAGAAGAATGAATTTCGGTAGGATAATTCCATTTATTATTTAAAAAAAAATAAGAAGAAGGGAAATTCACAGTTTCGTGATGGTTATGACAAGATTCTTTTAAAAAAAGTATTGATTTTTTTCTAATAATCTTCTTCTTCCCAGGATATCCAGGGGAGAAAAACATTTTTGCAACTCCTGTTGTTGCAATTCCGGTTGTTGCAACTCTTGTTGCTGGAAATCCTTTTGCTGCAACTCCTATTGTTGCAACTCATGTTGCTGCAATTCATATTGCTTGATCCAGGATCTTTTCGTCAGGTGACTTATCAAAGAATAATATTAAATGAGCATAAAAAAAAGTACACCATAAAGAAGGAAAAGTTCAAAAGGAAAGAGACATAAGCATGAAATATGAACACAAAGAACTTGATAATGGAGTTCGTCCCTGGTTATCTGCGTCTTCGGGTCTTTCTCTCAAATGGGTAGGTCTTTTTATTAACTCCATAAAAGAATTGGGAAAAATACATAAGTATACATCATTCTATAGTTAAGCTACAAAATATTTTCTCAGATCAGAAAACTAACACCACCACTACGTTCGTGGCATTGTTTTACCTAAAAATGACTGTCTCCACGCCTCGATCCGAGTCTGACACTTTTTGTCCCAAGAGGCACCCTTGCCTTGTTTTGCGTGCCACTGCTCTTGCAATAAATGATGGAGAAATCTTGAAAAGCATGCCCCAGTCTGTACAAATCTGTACAGGCATGCTTAGACTCCTCTCTCATGCTCTCTGTGTTGGACACACCTACCACACTTAGAAGGGGGGGGGGGTGAATGAGTGTGGGGCTCTTTTCCCCAAAACTTCCCTCTTACACAAAACTCATTAGTTAGCATTCAACATTTACTCATTACTCATTGCTTTCATTTATAACCAGTTAGATGTGAACATATATCAACAATATATCATCAACAAATCATGTCCATTAGGAACAAAAAGAACACAAGATGTATGTAAAATTTTCTTCTTATTACGGACTACAATCCTTGGGGTTTTTCAGCAACAACTGAATAGAGTACAACTCTACAAGAGCAACAGCTCTATATGCAAGACTCAACTTACACCCTCAACACTAACTGATATGAGGCAACAATCTTCCACAAATATCAATCTGTCATAGGTACGCGAACTATCGGTAGTGCAACCCGCGTGTGTACGCGCCCTGGATCACTACAGCCCGCGTATGTACATGGCCAATATATACAACAACCTGCGTATGCCTTCTGAGCTATTAGGGTTTATCCTTTTCATCACATACTCAGATCCTCTGCAACCTGCAAGAATAATTTCTTCTATCTTCTACTGTTCAAACTAACCACCAGCCAGTCACAACACATCCAAGATCTCCAATAGCTTACTCATGCTCCACAACCAATCAATATGAATGCTAACTCAATCATGTATAAGAAACTAGTATACCATAGAAATCATGTCACAACTGAATCACAAGAGTACTGCTCACTCCATCAACCAACATAAACCACATCACATCAGCCATACCAAGAATGCCCTAAGCATTCACAACACAACAAGCAATACTATCCATCAAGACAATAATGTAACCATACCAGTGTCTCAGTGATAAATCTGAGCCCATAGAATGAAGATATGGAACCTGCTTTAGTCTTCAATAGCTAGTCATTAGCTCAAACACAAATCTCCATGATTTTATCCACTGTACAGGCCCTATCCTCATACAGCTCGTGTATGTACGCACCCTAGCCCATTACAGCCCATGTACACCTCAGAAACTAGGGTTTCTGAAGCTCCGATACTTTTCCGTCAAGATCTCTGATATTGCCAAAACTTTAATGCATCCATGATATCCTCCTCATGCTCTTTTTATCAGAATAGATCTTCAATCATGGTCAAGAGATCCATACCAAAGATGCTCTCACAAGAAGCTCTCCATTGATCCACAAAAAGGATGATTTATAAGAGACCATTGCTATCTTATTTATACTTTCATCCTCAAGGTCACTTAACCCATTTCTAGGTTACTTAACCCATTTCTAGGTTACTTAACCCATTTCTAGGTCACTTTAGCTATTTTCCTTATTTTAGGGTTAACCACTTTCCATATATAGAATACTTTATCATTTAAATATTCCTTCTTGATTTTGTCACCTCACTTTATCATTTAAATAATCCTCCTTGACTTTGTCACTTTAATTTATCATTTAAATAATCTTGCTTGACTTTGTCACTTTACTTTATCATTAAATAATGATTTCTTCTTTTCAAGCACTTTGACTTCTTTGACCATTTGGGGCTTCAAGCCAACCTATGGGGGTCCTTCAACTTCGTAGGGCCATAAATCTCAAACCATGAGGAGTTATGTGACATTCCACATACCAACGGAAATGGCATGACAAGCACTATCCATATAGCATAGTTTCACCAACAAAATCATTGATCTTCATCTCATTATTCCACATACAAGCATGGGTTCTCTCAACCATAACTCAACTGCAAAGCGTCTTCTTTTGAGGGATTTCACCATAAGGGGACCACTTTGGAGTTCATCCATTTGTACTTCCTATCAACCATGACAAAAAAATAATGAGTCATATTTACATCAAACAAACGATGCATCATATGAAAATGAATCCATCTTCATCATGTATCAATGGAAACTCATTGATCCATCTTTATATATGCATTATATCAATGATAACTTATTGATCCATCTTCATCGATTGGTTTCCACTTGACATATATCATTCTCATCAAGGACAATACGTATACATTGTTCATCAATCATCAATCAATCACTTGACATTAATCAATCAAACCATTGGCATCAATGACAACATGATCCAACACCGTGTTGTCCCGAAACTCTGATGAACAACCTTTTTATACCAAAAGTTGGCGGTTATGCAATAAGTGAGGTTGTTGGCGCATTGGTGGGTGGAGCTAAATTTAGAGTTTGTTTTAGCAGAGGTCCCGGGGTTGAATCCCACGGGCCTCGTTTTTTATTTGACATATAATTAAACCAACTTGGCGTGCCCTGCCAAATCTGGTGGGTGACCACTAGAATGGTGGACATAGTTGGCGGCAGTTAGAATATCCGGCGAGAAATATGGCGGTGGTTAAGTTTTAGCAGATGGCTATATATGGTGGCTATTGCTACTAAAATGGTGGAGTGGTTATAATCCCCTAGGCTGGCGGAGGCTATGGTCGTATGGGCTAAACATATAAATAGGGGTTGGGCCGAAGGCCTAGCCCCTTTCCTTTTGGCGCCCATATAAAGTTTCAAACTTAAATACAATTTTAAACATATTATAGACAAGAACTAAAGTATGGTGTATTGGTTAGCATGGAGGTGTGGCCTTTGGTCTAACGAAGAGGTCATGAGTTCAATTCCTATGGAGTCATATAACTTTTGGTCATGCCATCCATTGGAGGGGTGCCACGTGGAAACCCATGACTGGACCACGTGGCACCATATTATTTGTCCACGAAACTGAAACTTCTCACAATCTGATTTTCCCATGGGTCTACCATCAATCTGTACGACCTTTCCATGTCATCCCATTCCAACTCAGCTGTACGAACATGCCACGTGTCACCCTTGCAATGGTGCCACGTGTCACTTTGAATTTTTTACTTTTGACCAAGTTTGACTTGATCTTTGACTACTTATAACGTTTGATCCATAACTCCGTTTGACGAGCCATTTGCACCATTAGAAATATTGTGATGCACTCTTCGCGATCATGCCATTTTCACTGAGTTTTGGTAACTTTGATTTTTTTTCCTTTTGTTGTCTGATGAAGCCATTCTGAGCATCCTAAGTTGCTTATGTGCATTCTGAGTTGTTCTTAGCCTTCTCTGGATCCTTTTTGGATGATTGTTGCAAATCCCTTTGTTGCAACTTCCTTAGCCACAACTATCCCATGTTCCTTCAATTCACGTTGCCGCAACTATTCCATGTTGCTACAATTTTCATTGTTGTAACTCCCTTTGCCGCAACTATTCCCATTGTTACAACTCCTATTACTGCAATTCACTTTTGTCACAATCTCCATTGCTACAATTCCCTCCAATGCAACTTATTTTCTAAAACATTTCCCCTCCCATTCCCCATGCTACCACTCCACTCACAACTTCCCCATTCTTCAAAACCTCAATCTGCTCATTTTGGTTTCTACAACTCCATTGATGCGACTCATGTCTCTACAACTTTGTTTGTAGCTTTATTTCATTGTTACACTTTTTCACCCACACCTTTCACCCGCATCATCGATGCTACAATTCTTGAGCCACATCGCTAATTTTTTCGACTCTCAGTGTTGTAGCCTCATCTTCGAAACTCCCATTGTTGCAACTCCACTTTCATCTTTCACTTTGTTAGCATCGTCATTCCTACACTTCTGGCCGACATAACCCACAATGTTGATGCTGCAATTCTGGATAGGATCGTTGATGTGACTCTATCTTCCGCCATTGCAATGCCATCAACACATTAGTCATATAGCCACTTAAGGTAAGAAGTGATAGGTACAAGTTCCAATAAAAAATTGTAATGAATAATATTTATGGCATGTTTCTATTATCATTCCTCCATAACTGCCACCTTATACCATCATCGCTATATCCACGACCTACACCTTCCTACCCATCACCATTTTCACTGCAATTTGAAATTCTCCACCCAATTAAAACACATCTTCTCTAAAAACAAAAGCAATTAGAGTTAGTTGGAATAAGGAACCATGGGAGGTTCATTGATATGTAGGGAGCCTACCAAACCATTGTTACCTGAAGTCTATGACAATATCAAACATATTCTGGAATGAGTCGATTGGATGGCATATGTGCTACTCCTACATGGATATGATGATGAGGTAACTCTAGAATTCACCTTGAATTACAGAGGTGAACAATCCATAGTTGTCAGTGCCCATGTAGAAGTCGCTGAAGAGACATTGGTAGAATTTACCGGTTTACCAAGGACAGAAAAAAGATGGTATACCAAAAACAATTCACAGCATGAAGTTCTGAGGGATTTCCTTGAGCATGGAGAGGATTTAGTAAATAAGGGTACATGATTTGAATGCAGGTCTTTTCAACACCCCTGGTAAGACATGGCTATTTCTTTGCAGTGATATTTCACCTGCAAAGTTCTCTATGGAACCATCTATGTTTAACATATCCTACTGTTGGACCATCTCTGACACAACCAACCAAGTAACATGCCATACTTTCTGTTCCGAACACTGCAAATGATGATAGTGCTCGTCCAAAGGGAAAAGAACCCCAAAGAGGCCATATCACACCATGGCCTTATCAGAATCTTGGTGGAACATGCATTGCACAAATATGACCGCACTTGGAACAACATTGTTCGACCACATTTTATACTAACCAAGAATGAAGTGGCTACACTTCAGATAGCCCAACAGGAAATGCCTGCACTTCCCTCACTAGAAGGGGTCGCAGATGAAACTCCTCCGATAGGTAACAGTACCAAGGATATAGTGAACCCAAATGATGCAACTCCTCCACTAGGTAACAATATCGAGGATACAACGAGCCCAATTGCTGCAACTCTTCCATCAAATACATCCCAAAGGAAAACTAGGAAAAGGGGATAGCCCACTACAACTATAGTGAAATAAGACCATGATGATGATATTGAGGTAACCGCCACCAAACCCCCTACAAAGAGATTTAGAGGGTTTAGAATTAGGAAAACCCCCATTCCAAGGAAATGAAGAACCAGCCATGCGGTTACAACTCAACGTAAGAGGAGAAAAACTGTTGAGATGAAAGAAAAATACTAGGAGGACTAGGAAATAGAGGAAGCAATAGAATTGAAACCCTTCACTAACACACAAGAACCAACGATGGGAAATGACCTATAAGTTAATGAAATCAAAGAGATGGAACCCTCCATTGTCACACAAGAGCCAATGAAGGACACCAATCATGAAACCAATGAGGGAATGGATACATAGGTCGATGCTAACACACAAGAAACAACACAAGGAAATATAGGAGAAGGTATTATTTCCCTCCCTGATACCTATTTAGATGAAGAAGAAAATCTAGAAGCCCAAGCTCCCACTACTACATAAGAACCAATGAAGAGCCCTTCTAGAGAATAGGTTGCACATGAGGTAGAGGGTACAACAAAAAAGGAGGAATAGGATAAAAGGGCCCCTTGTGTTCATCTAGAACCAGCAGAGAGCACTCCTCAGGTTTACTCTACAAACTCTCAATAATTACAAGAGGAGGCTCCTGCGGTCCCTCGAGATTCAACATAGAGAATTCCCCAAGAACACTCTCTCAAGGCTTAGGAGTCATGGATAGAGAATCCAGAGAAATATGGAAATACAAAAGAGGAATTAGAGGTTCTCATTGATACAACAGTAAGAACATTTGAGGAAAAATATGCTCATGAAGACAAACATGAACCAATGCCTCTTGTTAAATCAATAAGAGGAACTCTTGATGAGATAATTTCCAATACAGAAAAGAAGCAAGAAGTAGAACCATATGCCCCTACTGCTACACAAGTAGAAGTAGGAGGTACTCTTGGGGAATGACCTACCCATTCAAAGAATTCTCACAAAGAAACATAGGAAGTAGAAGAGGTTCTAACAAGAAACACTCATGGAGACGACCCTGCTAATGCATAGGAACCAGGGAAATAAAAACCACAAATAGAGGATGCTACTCCAGAATGAAAAATTACTACAACATGGGTAAGCATCCCACACTCCTTTTCCATCTATGCATCTTTGGTCAAGAAAAGTAGAATGTTAAGAATGAAAAAATGGAAGCTATAGATAAATTTAAAATGCTCAGAGATAATCTTGAGGAAGAAAGGGCACTTGAAAAATCAGGTTACCCTGCAGTAAGTCCTCTTTCTACAGGGGAACCCTTCACCAGTTCACAAGAAATAGCTCAACTCAAATAAACAAAGGAAGTAGTTTTCTAGGCTACACATTTTATGCTATTTGATGAAGCCAATCAAATAGAAACATAGCAAGAGAAAATAGAAGACAAAGGAGTTCTAGCAGAATAGGACACCAGTGAGAAGAAGGAAGAATAAGGAAAGGTAATCTATGGCATCAGTGACCTCCATGGTCACCCTGAATCTTATAATTCTAATTGATTGTTGGTTGCATGGGGACATGCAACAATTTGGGTAGGGGGAGATGACAGGTGCCTAAATTGGCATACTTTCAACACCCCTCTAATACCTTTTTGCATACCATTTTCCATTGATCACTTATTTTTTCATACTTTCCTTATCTAGGTTTCATTACTTATAATTAAGGTACAAATCCTTCCCCATATGCCATTCTTACGCTACTCTTGCATATTTATTAAAGGAATTTGCTATTTTCATGCATTAATATTTTTACACATGAGTAATAAAGTAGCTACAACTCCTTATCATGGTTGCAATACCTCTCTGATGCAACTCTGAGTGCACTCTTTGTTGTTGCAATTCTAGGCACAATCCAATTGTTGCAACTCCAAGCACATTCTCCATTGTTGTGACTTCAGAAAAAAAAATACAACTCCAAGAATACTCTTTGTTTCCATGACTCTGAGTCTATCGTTGCTACTATTGTTAGAATATAGAAGATTATGCTCGTTTTACCATTGACAATACCCTTGTCACCCAACCATAGGCTGAAGCCACCCTCCGAGCACCTTGACCTTGACAGAGAAGAATACTGGTAGCAATCAATAGCCAAGCAAGACTAATGCACCAAGCAAGAAAAGAAACCAAAGCTGATCAGCTAGTCCACCTGGAACATTGGCACAACACCTTCCCCAGAAACTTGCGCACAAAACTACCAACTACAGTGCACACAATTGGCTCTCTACAATTCTGAGAATTTGAAATAATGAGAACTGGTGCCCTATATTTATAGTAGTTCTGGTAGACTTACTGGGGCCAACTTCTCCTTCTGGGTACTAATTAATTCATATTAATTATATTTCTGCAGCCGACATCTTGTCTAGGGTTTCCTTTACTTCTTTGCTTCCTTCTGGAATATTCTAATCTCGTCATAAATCACAATAGAAGTTCATACCTCCCGAAGCTACCATAATATCAACACTCCCTCCTAGCTAGGGAGGTATGGTCTTAAGCACAAATAGACCATTGAACTGTTAGTATCACGAGCACCGTCGTTATTATCCAACTGGATAATCTCCTATGACAACTAGTACAACATCAATTGATAGAACACACCTGTGTTTATCTATGGCAGTACACAACTACTCAAACTGTGACACATAGTCACAAACATTGGAACAAATCCACCACAGTAGTATATCTCTACTGTCTGGAGACAAGCAGTCTCCATAAAAATCATGTGATGCCAACCTGCACAAAAAATATTGTTATGAAATAAACTGAATCGTCTGGGCCAATCTTTCACTCACGTCTGTGAGATTTGAAAGAATGTCTTTCCTCAGAGTAGAATAATGAGATATCTGGACTATTCTTCTCAAGCAAGGAAGAATAACTATCTTGTCTTCTGAACCTGGACCATTCCCC
>SNQJ01S0175790.1:0-20052 GCA_010110895.2 Picea sitchensis | reverse complement strand
GAGTAGCCGTCACATCTCTTCTCAGAGATAAGCTGCCACCATTCTAGCGAGTCTTTCATTCTATATTTTTACAGTCTCTGTACATTTCTTTGAGTAATAGAAATCGTGTATTACTGTATATCTATGTTTATGGTTGCATCTCTGATACATTTCTGTTATATTATTGAATATCTACAATATCTCTGTGCATTTCTTTATTATATCTCCGCTCTCATTTCGTGCCGAAAATAATCCGGATCATAATGTTTTCTTGTTGTTTGGTATATCAACTTTCAAAATTTCTTCGCTTCACTGAGGAAAATCTTGGTTTTGATATGGGTTTTATGTTATTTTAAAATTTTGAGTTGAAAAGTTTTATATACACCAGCCTTGGTTTATTTCAAACAAGTTATGACCAACGCTTAAATGCTTTGGCAATTATTGAAGTCGGATTTGGGCTTGAACCCATGACCTTAATAGAAGTTTGAATGGTTATTCACAAGCTGTAGCTTTACTGACAAGCGAAGGTTCTGGATAATTTGGGTTTTGAACCCGTGACCCCAAAAGTTTGTATATTTTAACCTTGTACAATTAGTTACTGCAAACAAATTTTCAGTAAAAGAACATAAAAGATACAATGGAAAATACAAACATTACACAGATATTTTTCCCTTGGAAACCCAAACCGGGAAAACCAACATATTCTATATTCATTCAAGGTGATACATTGTTTACAATACAATATACATATAGGAACCAACAACATCCAAAACCCTAACCCAATGAACTGGATTAGTCAACAACCCTAATTCCTTAACCGGAAATAGAAAACCATTGACAAAAACCATGTGCCGAAAAACTTCCCAACAATGGGCATGAAAATCGAGGCAACATGAAAAACGAGGCAAAAATGTGACATGTTTCCTGAGGAAAAAAATATCTCGGGGGCACTACCCCCGAACCCCCGCACAGGAGGGCTATCGCCCCCCTCAAACCCCCCTGCGCACCCGACACAATGTAGCAAACAATAGAGCTAATTGTGCAAAGAATATAACACATGCCCAACATTCTCCCACTTTTTGTTTTCTTTGCATACATGGGGTTACAAGTTTACATAGTCAACAATCCAGGGCAACAATGGCCATAGATCCTCTACATCAAGAGAACTTCTTAGTGCTCACGGATTTTGTTAATGAATCTGCAACATTCTTCAAAGTGTCCACCTTCATCAACAACACTTTCTTTTCTTCAACCATGTCTCTCACAAAGTGATATTGAATATCAATATGCTTTGTCTTTGAATGATAAGTTGGGTTCTTCGCCAGAAAATATGCACTTTGGCTATCACAATCTATCCTTGTAGCTTGTTGTACCAATCCAATACTTGAACACAAATTTTTTAACCATGCTGCTTCCTTACTTTCATGAGTGACTTCCATGTATTCAACTTCTGTAGTTGAAAGTGCCACTACAACCTGTCTTTTACTCATCCAACTGACTACTCCTCCAAATAGGTTAAACAAATACCCTCTTGTAGATATCCTACGATCCATATCTCCAACCCAGTCTGCATCCACAAAGCCATGCATGTCCAACACTCTGTCAAATCCTGGTCTTCCTTGATAGCACAATCCATAGCTAGCAGTGACACACAAATAATTGAAAACCCTTTTTACTGTTGTCCAATGCTCCTTCCCTGGTTTTGACATATACCTTCTCAAAACTCCCACTGCATGTGCAATGTATGGTCTAGTACAAACCATTGCATACATCAAAATTCCAACTGTACTCGCATATGGAACACGAGGCATGTCCTCCTCCTCTTCCCGTGTCTTGGGACACTGAACCACAGATAAATTTACACCAACAGGAATAGGGACCTTTACCGATTTATATTCTCGCATATAAGTATCAAATTTTTGATACCACATCCTTGGTGATTTTTTAAAACCATACAGGGAATTTTTCAACTTGCATACCAACTCCTTCTTTCCCTTCATAGCAAAGCCTTCTGGCTGCTTCATACATATTTCTTCTTCTATACCCCCATGTAGGAATGTTGTCTTCGCATCCATCTATTCTACTTCAAAATCAAATGCAACAACAATAGATAACACAAATATTATAGAAGTTCACTTGGCAATGGGAGAAAAAATCTCACCAAAATCAATTCCCTCAACCTGGGAATAACCCTTTGCTACTAACCGATCTTTGTACTTCTCCACTTTGCCTTATGCATTCATCTTCTTTTTAAATACCCATTTGTTGCCAATGGGATTTATTCCAATCAAAAACTCCACTAGATCCCAAGCCTTATTCTTATCCAAGGTTTTGATTTCTTCATCCATGGCCTCTTTCCAAAGCTTTCCATCTTCTGAATCCACTACCTCCCTGACAATTCTAGGATCATCATTAGTAATAGACAAAGAAAAATTTGAATGGAAATCAGATGGAGTATACCTTTCCGGTAGTCTTGTTTCTTGAACGGATCTCCTCAATAATGGAGTATGAGGATATTCTTCTTTCGATTCCTATTATTTTGTAGATTATGATTCATCATCCTTTAAATCAAACTCTATTTAAATGGTTCTTCCTTACTTGGTGGGACTTCTTGTTTAACAACATCTTTCATTTCTCTAAATACCACATCTCAACTATACACAACCTTCTTAGTTTTTGGGTTTCAAATCTTATAACCTTTGACACCATCTTTATACCCAATAAATATACACTTTTCAGCCTTCTTATCTAGCTTACTCATGTTTTCCTTTGGAACATGAACATAAGGCTCACAACCAAATACCTTGAGATGTGTGAGAGAAGGTTTCTTACCAGTCCACACCTCTTGTGGAGTCTTGTCATCCAACGCTGATGAGGGTGATTTGTTGACCAGGTAGCATGCTGTACCCACTGCCTCTGCCCAAAATTCTTTCCCTAACCCGACACCACTGAGCATGCACCTTGTTTTATCCATAAACATCATGTTCATCCTTTTTGCAACTCCATTATGTTGAGGTGTATATGGAGTAGTCTTCTTCCTTGCTATACCACACTTCTTACATGATTCTTCAAATTCATTCCCGCATAACTCTCTACCATTATCTGTCCTCAACACCTTAATTATTTTCTCTGTTTGATTCTCAACAAGAGCCTTAAACTCTTTAAACCTGTCAAAGACTTAATATTTCTTCATGAGGAAATATATCCAAGTATTCCTCGATAAGTCATCTATAAATGAGACATAGTACACATATTTTCCCAATGATGGAACCAACATAGGTCCAAACACATCACTGTGAACTAGATGTAAAATTCCTTCTGCCCTCGTTGCACCAGAGGGGAATCTTACCCGATTCTGCTTCCCATATACACAAGGTTCACATAAATAAAAATCCAGAGAGCAGTTAGACATACCTTCAACCATACCTTTACCGTGTAGTAGTCGAAGACCCTTCTCTCCGATATGCCCCAGTATTTGATGCCACATCATAACCTTCAAATCCAATATCAGGAACAATGGAACTATTACACCCATCACTAATAGTGCTTCCTTTCAGCTTATACAGAGTTCCAAAATGAACTCCCTTCAACAACACCATTGCTCCTCAAACCATCCTACAGGTTTCCTTTTCAAATATTGTTTTTACCCATGCATCGTCCATTTTGCTTTCAAAAATCAAATTTTTGATCAATCCTTGGATGTGCAGAACACCAGGTAGTGTTCTAATCCTTCCATATATGAGCCTCAACTTGAATTTTCCTCGACCTATGATTCTGGTTGTCGAGTCATCACCTAGGAAAACATTACCTACATCATACCTTTCATATTCATAGAACCACTCCATGTGGGTAGTCATATGAAAGGATGCACTTGAGTCAACCAACCATGCCTCATGATTTGCATGTGTTCTTGAAGAATACAAGTACATATCCCCTCCTTCTTCCTTGGAGGTCTTTTCTTTTGTAGAAGGAGATTCTTTAGATCCCTTCTTTTTCTCAAATTTGGATCTACACTACTTCTTGTAGTGCCCTTCTTTTCCACATCTCCAACATACCTTTACAAACTTTTCGGGAGACTTAGATCTTCCCTTAGACTTATATCTTCTAGTTGAGTACTTATATCTATTTCTTTCCTGGGAGCGTCCTCTTGCAAATAATGCATCTGTGCTCTTTCCTTCCATGTTCTTCCATCTCATCTCCTCCGACAACAAGGATGAGACCACTTCATCAAAATTCAAGGAAGTTGTATTAATACCTATGGACACAACCAGACTATCCCATGAGTATGGTAAAGAGCACAATAAACTGATACACTTATCTTCATCTGAAATTTTAATCTCAACAGATACTAACTAACTTACCATAGTATTGAAGGCATTCAAATGCTCTTCCACCGAGTCTCCATCTCTCATCCTCAGGTTATACAACTTATTTCTCAGGAACAATTTATTTACTAGGGACTTAGACTGATACAACTTCCCCAACTTATCACATAAATCTTTGGCTGTAGCTTCCTCTGACACATTCAATAATATTGAATCTGAGAGACATAGTCAGATTGTGCTCTTCGCCTTCCGGTCCAACTTTTTCCAGTCATCTATTGAATTTCTTGTAGGTGCAGTACCTGGATCCACCGTGATCCACTGATCTCTATCCACCAACAAATCTTCTATCTTGAGTTTCCACAACTCAAAACTTTTCCCATTAAACTTCTCGATCTCCATTTTCGAACTGCTCTCCATTTCTTTTCACCTGAAAAAATCAATACCAAAAATCTCCCAGTGTAACAAGGCTTATCATAGTCCCAATCCAAACCCTCGACCACAAAGGCGTCCCTCTGAAGCCAACAAATCTTCAATACCAAATGTAGATTTCAACCTTGTACAATTATTTACTGCAAACAAATTTTCAGTAAAAGAACATAAAATATACAATGACAAATACAAACATTACACATAGGTTTTTCCCTGGGAAACCCAAACTGGGAAAAACAACATATTCTATATTCATTCATGGTGATACATTTTTTACAATACAATATACATATAGGAGTCAGCGGCATCCAAAACCCTAAACCAATGACCTGGATTAGTCAACAACCCTAATTCTTTAACCAGAACTAGAAAACCATCGACAAAAATCATGTGTTGAAAAACCACCAAACAATGGTGTGACAGGAGAATCCCCTTGCGGACAAGTGGATTTCCTTTTGGATGCTAGACCCCTAACTCCAAGACATAAAGTGATATTATGGACACTGACATTCCTTTATCATAAAGATAAACTATCAAAGAAGAAGAGGGAAGAAATGCAAGTACCTTTTTACCAATGTTTGTCCTTGCTCGCTCCAGGCTGATCTTGATCTCCAAGTTCAGTTGAAGGTCCTATAGTACAATGAGAAACAACGACAATACTTCCTTCTATACTATGATTATCTTTATAATGAATCTATGAAAGAAACAAGTTCATATACACAAACTTTAAAGGAAACATGCCAAGCATGAATTTATATTAATGAGAACAAAGTGTTGCTTACAACCATGGATGTAGTGCAACAGCTTCACCAAGCTCCCTTTGTCCAGACCCTTGCTGAAATAATCCACACACAAAATGTTGATGCTTCAATGATATCTCCCTTATGATATCATAAGTTAAGTGCTTTACAATGTCTCTCTTTCAATACCACTCATGAGATCATAAGTTTGATATCTCTCAATCTCTATCCTATTTTTCACCATGAGAAGGCCTCCTTATATAAGCTTGGAGAGACACAACCACTTGAGAGATCTTTGGGATAAGTTGAGGATTCCTCTCCTTCAGTTGTGGATCTTCCCTAAGATCATGCCTTGACCTCGGATTCAAATCCAACCAACTTCAGAGATTGAGGGGATTCTTCCCTGATTTATCTAAACAAACCAAAATTCGCTCAGAAAGGGAAGCGCTCCTCCAAAAGGGTGCATAGAGTGTTTCAACGCTGCCCCAAACAAGGCTAGGGAGCGTCGGTGCTCTGTGACAGTGGGTAGGGGAGTTTTGCCTTCCAAAAATCACTTTTGAGTGTTTTTCTTCATGGAAAATGCTTTGCACTCTTCATCAAATGATTTCTCTTCCTAAAACCAGTCTTTGAGGGTGTCTTAAGTGTCCTTGTGATGTCGTTAGAGACACGACATAGTCAAGATGATAGTATGATGTTTGAGACACTTGCGATACTTGTGATCAATATGCGACGTTTGCAGACAAGATGCGACACTTACAACACTTGTAATGAAGACACTTGCGACACTATTGAAGTGAGTAATTTTAATGTGTAACAGATTACCCCCCAAAGTACGAAGTTAGAAGACATAAACTGATGACTGAAGTACTTTGTAGAATTTTTAAAGAAAGGGTACGGACACAGAGAACCTGATAGAAGCTGCACACAACCATCAAACAAATATAATGACATGTTTCAAACCCAAGGCAGGCATACCTATGCTTGAGTGATAAATACTTTGAAGGTATGGCCTCCATAAAATACACTATGGATCCATAATTATATTGACAAAAAGGTATAGCCACTGAAGATACAATGTGGATCTATACTCCTATAATCTGAACTGATCGTAGCCATGAAGAATACACAGTGGATCTACGAGACGAAAAGACATAGCCACAGACCAATACAAAGTGGATCTATGTGACAGTATATGTGTCAATATTCAAGAGAAACTCTGTTGCAACCTGGGAAAAGTACATATTAGAGTGATCACTCAACCCAGGGTCTTCTTACCGATCCCGATGTAGTATGAATCTAACCATGTGAATAGATGTCATGATGTCGAACATGGTAGAAACCACTTGATTACTGGTCAATGAGGTAAGTCGTTAAGAAGCGCGAGGGAAATCACCATTGATGTCAATGATTCCCAAGGTACTCTAGTACATTCCAGTGAATGTGAATAGATGAGATGAATTTGAACATCCGTGGAGTCATCAGATCAAGGGTCAATGATGTAAACCCAGTGTTGGAAGCAAGGAGGCCTGCCATTGAGGCATGCAGGTCACAAGGTACTAACTGGTTTCTAAGTCTAGTTCCTGGATAATGTGTTGAGGTCGATAGGAATAGACTCATCGAAGGAGGGACTTGATGTATCCCCCATCAATGACACGAAACAAACACAAAGATGTAAATTGGTGGATCAAATGAGCATGGACCGACACAGGTATTGAAACAAGAATTTGTGATGGTTGACTCTTGAGGCAGATACTTCCCTTGAACACTGAGGCATGACAACATAAAACTTGACATGGACCAAAACTTAATAATGCAGTGGATACTGTGACTTTCGTCGGGTGACCCAAAGGAGTAAGGAAACTCAAAGGATTGGTTCAGTGCAGAGGCTCGACGGATTGAAATGCATGCAAATATAAAATGCCATGTTCAAGGGCGACTGTAAGAATTACTGGTAATGTTCTCAAAAACTGCTTGGCTTGCTTCCTTCAATTCCCCCCCCATCTAGATAGATGAGTACCTCTTTTTAATTTAACGAGATCGAAGAGGGTAACACATGCTCGATATAAATCACCTTCGGTAAGTCCCTCTTCCTTTGTTTAATGAACTGGAAGAAGTAAGGGTTTGGTCCCATATGGGCCTTCAATGTATAATTGTTTAACGAGTCCAAAGAAGGTAAATTCGGTTGTTTTTCATATTTAGAGAGTCTGAAAACGACTCCAATGTTGTCCTTTTTCGTAATGTTAGTCTTGAGAGGCCAAAAAAGAGATAAATTATCACTCGAAAGACGCCCTTTCAAACCTTTTAACGAGTGGAAAAAGAAGCAAGATCACTCGACAATATTTTCATGTTTAGAGAGTCTAAAAATATCTTAAAGGAGACTACCAGGGGTTCCTTTTTCATATAACCTTTACGAGTCCGAAAAAGTGATAAAAGTCTACTCATTTAAATTCTCATGTATTTACGAGCACAAGAAAGAACAAAGACTAAGCTCGGTACTCTGCCCCCAGCTTGGAAGATAGTGGCTTAACTCTAGAATGATCATCAAAGGCTGGAGACATGCCCCCCCAAGATTCAATTCATTCACTGACTGTGAGGTTGTCACCAATTTATGTACTAGATGGAGAAAAAGGATAAGGGTGCATGAAATGACAGTTCAAATACGAGATCTAACGAAAGAATTGACTCGACATCTACGAGATCTGACGACAGACTCAACCTGACAAGAGAGGTGTTTGTTTCATTTTTTAACGAGCTTGACACGGGAAAAGAACTATGCTCAAGGCTCTGGGTTGAATCCCTAGAATTCAGTTTCATTTTTTAATGAGCTTGTTACAGAGAGGAAAAATAATTCTCATGACCTCTGTTTCATTTTTTAATGAGCTTTCCATAGAGAGGAAAACTATGCTCGTGAATCTTCTTGATCATGGCTTCCAAGAGGATAACGCTCTGGAAGGACACCATGTCAAGGGACAAAAATCGGTCATGGCTTCAAAGAGATCTTCATTGGATGGAAGAAGAATGCTCTAGAAGGAACACATGTCGAGAGTCGCATCAGGGGTAAGGATATCAAGCTCCAATAGCCCTACCGAAGAGATCACCATGTCAACTATCAGATCTAAGTCATCAGAAGTTGGAATCATGGGAGACAACGCCACATAATTGACCCGTGGCATGGGTGATACCGACTGCATATAAGGCCCATTTAGGGAGGTCATTGGGTTGATTTTCAATTCAGGGCCAACAAATTAAAGTTGATCGATAGTCACCATTCTTCCATCGTGCGGGAAATACATCACATGAAAGAGAGTGGACACAATAGCTTTCATGGAATAGACATAATCTCTCCCAAGGAGTAAATCGAAATCCAAGGGGTCCTGGACTACCATAACGTCAATAAAGACAAATTTTCTCCCAAAGTTACAGGAAACTGACGAAGGATCCCTAAATGGTGACTGGTTCTTTTGTTAAAAGTGAACATAGTCTGGGTAATGGCACAAGCTTAGGATAACCCAAAGCTTGTCAAGCAATAGAGGACAACATACTAACGAACGAACCTTCATCTATCAACGTCTGAGGAATGACCCGACCAAAAACCTGTACTGTGATATTGAAAGGAATGTGAGAGGGAAGACAAGGTCCAGTTAGAACACCCCAATCAAAAAGGATGGCCTCATTACTTGGAGGGGTTTTCATAGGAGAAAGAGGAATGCCCCCCGACACGGTAGATCCTGTATCAACAAGAAAAATGTGGGTAGTATCAGGTTTACTCTCTAGAGGGAGAGTAGGATCGACGGATGGTGGAACTGGATCGACCAGTTTGGCACTCTTTAGAGGAGGAGTGGGATTGACCAATGATCTTACCAGAGAAACCACTTTGGCACTTTTCAGATGAAAGGTGGGACTGACCGAGGAAGGAATTGGATCAATCCCTTTGACACTCGTCAAAGGAGGAGTGGGATTGAACGATGAAGTAACAAGAGAAACCACTTTGGCACTTTTCAGATGAAATGTGGGATTGACCGAGGAAGGAATTGGATCAGTCACTTTGAAACTCTTCAGATGAGTGGGATCGATCGATGGAAAAACCGGATCGACCACTTTGTCAACTTCTTCAACGAAGGACGTGACCAGATCGATGACTTTGGTTTCACTCTTTTGATGAAGAGTGGGACTGATCGATGATGGAACTGGACCAACTACTTGGGTTTGTGGTTCAATCGAGGAGGAAGCAAAATTGACCACCTGATCAATTGGATTGACCGGGGATGGAACCAGATTGACTAGTCTATCAACTAATGATGGGTTGGGGGAAATCTTACAATAACCGGTTGGAAGTTGAATATTTTCCAAAAGAGAAGAAGCCTCGTCCATGCAAGGAAAAAGGTGAGAATAATGATCACCTTCGCATAACATACAAGGAAATTTGACAGTTGTCTTCTTCTTACCAACCTTAACGTCACTATTTGACGGGGCATCACCAACATTTCTAACACGGGCCAATGATGTGGAGGACCAAATTTCTAAGACCTTGGGAAGACTAGAGAAATCCCTCAGAAAGTGGTCACCCTTACAAAGACTGCAAGGGAATTTGGGTTTCAGATTCTTCATTTTAATCTTGTTGACCTCATCAACACTCCCAGTACTATTAACAGTAGCTGGTTGCTTGGATCCAACATCTGATGTAGTTGGAGGCTTGGTCCCTTTCTAGTTCTTCTTCTTCTCTTTCCGTTTCTTCTTCTTCTTATCAATCTAGATACTTGCTTGAGAGCTTTCACTAGGTGAAGAAGGAGAAATGGAAGGAGAACTGACGTGCGAAGAAGGAGAAAGGTAGACATGAGGTTGATGTGTGGGTGGTTTGCTTACATCTAAAGCACCTGCATTCGAGATCACCGGAGTGGAAAAAAACCATACCGGTAACCCAATTGTGAGACCTGGAAGGCTCAAAGTAGCGATGTAAGGAGGACCAACATTTCCGTAAGAAGGAAAAACAAAAGGTTCCCCTAGAAAAGGGGTTCCTTCATTGGTCATTCCGGGAACTGACGCCATAAAATTAAGATCCAACCTATATTCTCTTAAGGAGAACAAACAACACATGCTAAAAATATAGTAAGAAAGCAAGAAAACAAAACCTTCTCACAATGAGCACACTAGTTGGTGATGAAATCCAACCTCGCGGGAACAAAGTAAGAAGGGGATGAGATAGAGCGGGTGGAAAAGTTACGTTGACGACCTTCTTAACGGACTGACACCATGGACTTACGCCCTATTACAAGAGAATCCCCCTACGGACAAGTGTATTTCCTCTTGGATGCCAGACCCCTAACTCCAAGACAAAAAGTGATATTATGGACACTGACATTCCTTTATCATAAATCTAAACTATCAAATAATAAGAGGGAAGAAAGGCAAGTACCTTTTTACTGGCATTTGTCCTTGCTGGCTCCAGGATGATCTTGATCTGCAAGTTCAGTTGAAGGTCCTATGGTACAATGAGAAACAAAAAAAATACTTCCTGATCTACTATGATTAGCTTTATAATGAATCTATGAAAGAAACAAGTTCATATACAAAAACTTTAAAGGAAACATGCCAAGCATGAATTTATATTAATGAGAACAAAGTGTTGCTTACAACCATGGATGTAGTACAACAACTTCACCAAGCTCCCTTTGTCCAGACCCTTGCTCAAATAATCCACACACAAAATGCTGATGCTTCAATGATATCTACCTTATCAGATCATAAGTTAGATGCTTTACAATGTCTCTCTCTCAATACCACTCATGAGATCATAAGTTTGGTATCTCTCAATCTCTATCTCGTTTTTCACCATGAGAAGGCTTCCTTATATAAGCTTGGAGAGACCCAACCACTTGAGAGATATTTGGGATAAGTTGAGGATTCCTCTCCTTTAGTTGTGGATCTTCCCTAAGATCATGCCTTGAACTTGGATTCTAATCCAACCAACTTCAAAGATTGAGGGGATTCTTCCTTGATTTATCTCAACAAACCAAAATTTGCTCAAAAAGGGCAGTGCTCCCCCAAAAGGGTGCACAGAGCATTTCAACGCTCCCCCAAAGAAGGCTAGGGAGCAACGTCGCTCCCTGATAGTGGGTAGGGGAGTGATTCCTTCCAAAAATCATTTTTGAGTGTTTTTCTTCATGGAAAATGATTTGTACTCTTCATCAAATGATTTCTCTTCCTAAAACCAGTCTTTGAGGGTGTCTTAAGTGTCCCTGTGTTGTTGTTAGAGACACGACATAGGAAAGATGGCAGTATGATGTTCACGACACTTGCGATACTTTTGATCAAGATGCGACACTTGTGGACAAGATGCGGCACTTACAACACTTGTAATGATGACACTTGCGACACTATTGAAGTGAGTAATTTCAATGTGTAACAAATGGACACAAAAATCGAGGAAAAAATGTGACACATTTCGTGAGGCAAAACAAATTCTCAGGGGTGCTTCCCCCGAACCCATGTGCAAGGGGGATATCACCCCCCTTGCAACCCCTGAAGGGGGGGCCTAGAGGTAAAACCCCCCTGTGCGCTCGACGCAACGTAGAAGACACTAGAGCTAATCATGCAAAGAATATAACACATACCCAACAAAGTTATATGAATTTGTACAAACTATTCATTTGGTTTTTCACCAACAAATTTTATGATTGATTTTCATTTTGTTATTTCAGATTGTTTGTTTTGAGAAACACATGAACTGTTCATTCATGCATTTCCAACAAGCAATGATTTCAGTTAACGCTTAGTATTGGTTGAATTTAGGATTTGCAGTATTGTATGGATATACATATATCGAATTTTCATTTCATTTTGAAATGGTGGTGCATAAGCCTTTTAATTATTACTCCCTCTCTCTCTGCTAAGTTGAAGTTGGGTTCGAACCCATGACTTTATGTTTCTTAAAATGAATATATGAGATATTTACCTCAACCTTCATAACTAGTAAAAGTTCCTAAGTGACTCTAGTCTTAGTCATAACTATGGCTGAAGTTTAGAGCCCAAGTTGTGTGAGAATGGATTGTAAAACCAAGTACAGTTTGATCGAACTAATAAAAATGGTCCTGTTCCTTTCTGTCATAAGATATTTGAGCTTATAGTTTGAAAATATTTTTGGTTTGGATTACATGACGATGTGAAAATTTGTCATTCTTTATGCAAGAAAATGAATATTGTGTTGCCAAATATCTTTAGTTCCATCTCAACCTAAATATTATGGTGGCTTTACAACCATATGGCGATTTGTTTTGTTTTTCAATTGATACCTTATTTGCAATTGAAATTCTTGTTTTTCTAAAGTCACAATGAAAAGCGTTGTTTTCATTGAAATATTTTGGTATTTTGAAAAATATTGTTGTGGAGCATTCAAAGATAGTGACATAAGATGAGAATTTTCACAATAAACAAGTGACAAAGTTAAACATATAAACTTCAGGTTACTATTTCTCTTTTATATAGAAGGACCAAACCCTCACATGTTATATCATTTTTCATATATTATTCCCGAAAGCCCCAAATCATGTTCCATTTGATTCCAAGTTTTTTCTTCCCTTGTTGTATAAATAGAAAATAACTTTCAAAGAAGAGATTTGTACGCAGATTGGTATATATGGTGCTAATGCTTGAACAGTTCGTGACTTGAATGAATCATGGGATATTTTGACACTACATAAAGATAGCGAAAATGATATATAGAGTATGTTGATATGAAATTTATCCAGATTGAAAATGGGATAAATTGTAAGCAAAATTAATATAAATGGATTTTGAACATGTATGTTGTTAGGCATTATTTTCATCTATTTCATTTTCCATAAATTACAAGTCCATTTTTCATTATTCCTTTTCATTATAATTCCATTTACATTCATTTCCATGTTCAAATGAGATTAGTGATAGTTTGGTAAATATTTTCAGTTTGAATGTTTTGGACAACAAACATAGAAAAGACAACTATGATATTCATCTATGTTTTCCTTGTTTCCTTTCATTTTTCCTTTAGTATGCTTGATTGATTGGTTGGTTCAAAGCCATTATTAAATTATGTTTAAGGAAAAATAGTATTTGATGATTAACATACTATGACTTGTGTATACTAATTTGATCATTGGTGAATATTTAGATGAGTTTCTTTAGTAGAGGAAACAATTGCTCTGGAAACATGGGAAATAGGGGAAACATAAACAAAATTCCAAATGCATTTGGGAAAAGAGGTAGAAATAAAAGGATGAGGTTTTCCATCCATTTTGATGCTAATTCTGAGGAGTTTAACCATCTAGTCCAAACAGGTTATTTGAACCTCGTTGGCCATCTTGCCTTCCAACCACCTCAACCACCTATTATACCTCCTTTTCAGCGACACCCAAGTATTGAAGACTTTCATGAGAAACCCCTTATGCAATTGATGTTCCACCATCCAATGATGGCTGGGAGAATGTGCCTATTAATCCTCCCTACAGTGTAGGTCATTGGCCCACTATGTCACTATGACTCCCTCCCCCTCCTCCTTTATAGCTTGCTCAACCTATTTCTTCTATTGCCTCACATGTACATTATGTTCAACTCCAAAAAAATTATAAAACCTTAGCTAATTGAGCTAGATCCAAGTAAATAAAGGTGTCCTACCATTTGTGTATGTTCAGATTCATTAGAGACATCATCCTATACCATCAATTCCTTATCTACCAAACTTGAGGATGATGTAAGAAAAATCACATTTGATGATATGCACCCAAAAGTGTGAAAGGTTGAATAGAAGAAATTTGTTGATGCATATTTACTCAAGCACAGGGCAACATTGTCATAAGGAAGTAGATAGAGAGAGTCTACTTCAACCAAGAAATATAATTTTTGACTTTAATTTTATTTTCATGATGACATATCAATTTGACATTCGAGGCACATTTTTTTGGACAACTGACATGATAATTATTTTTTGAGAAACTTATATCATGCCTTTAAAGTATTTTGGGAGATACACATGTTTATAATTATGTGGCGTGATTGTTTTAGCTGCTTTTGATATAGGAATTATGAGAAAGGAGTCATTCCCTCTAGAAGTAATCCAGTGCTGAAATTTTACCTTAACTATTTCAGTTGTAACTTTCTCATATGAGCTATGTTTTGTGCAGAGGATAGCTCTCCCCAAGTTATTTGATTTGAGTTTTAGAGACAGAGTGTACCCTGGTACACTCTATGGATTTTTATTGGATAAAAACGTCTTTTAAGGCCATACAATCACCCCACAAGTTAATGACCTTAAAAAATATGAAAATTTCAGAAAATTTCATATAAAATTGATTGTTTTACTATTATAACATCACTTTAATCTGAGTCATTGATCTCAAATTGGGTGAAATATAATTCATTGATTCGAGCTCCATCGATGATCGACGATCGACACCTTCCTTTGGACGTATACAACATTTTTCCCAAACTACTGACGCGACTATTGGCCATTGACCCATTCCCTTGACAAATCGATTAGCAACACAAAATTGAACTAATCGACCCAACCATCGACCGTCATTCGTCGACAATTTTCATTGGTGAACGAAACTCCTCACCAATTCGACTGATGCTTGACCATTGACCCATCGATGGTCGGTCATTTCTCTTGGAAACAACTTGTAACACATCACTAAACCGGTCGACTCAACCGTCGATGATCACAATTAACTAACGAAATACTTCACCAGTTCGGTTGACCCGACCATCAGCCAATGGCCATCCCTGTTGGATGACGTGGAAACTGTTGATGTCGCATGACATGTGGATGTTGATTTGGCATGACACATAGAATCTAACATGACACTCTAGATGACGTTTCATGACATGTGGATGTTGATGTGGCATGACACATGGATGTTGATGTGGCATGACACATCATCATCCTCTTTCCTTCATCGTCCATCATTTGTTTCTCTTGGATGAACCAAACACCTCACTAATTCAGTTGACTCTCGACCATCGACCCATCGACCATCGACACTTCCTATTTCTTGATCAAACACTTCATCGAATCGACCGACACCCAACCATCGACCCATCGATCATCGATGATTTCTCTTTCTTGATTCCAACACTTTGTCAAATCGGCCAACACTCGACCATCGACCCATCAACCATCAATTATTTTCATTGGAGACTAAAAAATTTCACCATTCTAGCTAACCCGACCATCAGTTATCAACTGTCAGTGATTTCCTTTGGCCAACTCCAATACTTAGAAAAATTTCGACCAATCTTCGATTAATTTGGGCTAACAATCTATTATCCAAACTGATCTTGACTATCAATCTGCTCCACTTTGAAAACCTCTGAATTGAATGTTGGTCATTGATCGACCCCAACCTCCCAATGGTTGAAATTGAATCCAGACCATTGATTTGATCCATTTTCGAAACAACCAAATATGAATCACGATCGTTGATTTGTTTAGACTTCAAAATGACCGAAAATGAATCCTAGTCATCGATCTACTTCACCTTTCAAATGGCTGAAACATTATGAGTTTTTAATTTTATAAAAGTGAATCTAGAGCGTTGATCATGAGATCAAATTCAATATCGACTGTTGATTCAACAAACTCCCTGCAACTCTACAATGACCATTAAAACATGAAATTTAACCATTCCAAGTTGAATTCAACCTTGCAACTTTGCATATTGGCTCCATTGAACCTATTAAACAATTTTGAGTCCTTTAAAATTGAATTTTTCTCACGAACTTGGGGATTTGGCTTTGATTTTTTTTCTTTTTTTTCCCCAAATCTGTCACAAACAAATTTGCAAAAATGAATTTGCCCAATTCGTAGCCATCTTGGCCCATATAATCCTGATGTCTCTGAAACCATAATGTAATGTCCCCCATCCCCAATTGAGGTCCATTACGTGCAAAATACTCATAAAAATTAAAACTTTCTTCTATCTAATTAATTTCCTGTAGATTCTATCTACGATTTACATACATATTTAATTTTTTTCTATTACCATAAATTAGATGCATCTACAACATGCTAAAATCAAACACAAATGTAGTAAATAGCTCAATAAAACAACATATAAATCATTCTCAATTACAGAGTTAATGCACAACAAATAAACTCATAATATAACACAACCACAAGACAAAACACTTATCTTTCAAAACAGATGTGTAACTAGCTTCTTGGGACGAACGTTCCACCCAACCATAGAATTGTTGTTCCATATCTCAACAGCAGTTCACCCCCGAGTTGAGGATAGTAATCCAAAAAATAGGGTGGTCTCTCACTGTCCACTCACAACTCAGAAAACTCACAACCCACTAGTATTCTCCTACAACTATCCCGATTTTCCAGCAACACTCTTCCTCTCGACCTACCCAAACCAAGGAATGCACCCCTTCACTGATCTCAATCCCTCGATCGTCCCATTCATTTATCATGGTCTCTCTAACACATGTAACCAAGAATATCTTAGTTGGGAACTCAAGGGAACTTGCTTCCAGGAAAACTAACAATAAACAACAACAAACACTTATTGTTACAATGCAACTCACATAGGATTTCACTCTTCAGGCCTGAAAACCTGGATCTTCAGTATTTAGATCTAAATATGCTCCCAATACACTCCAACATGATCCATAATTTTCCCTCCATGGATGTTCCATCTCTAAGCTCTGTTCTCTACTCTCTACTTTCTCTTCATGCTTAAAAACTTTGTGTGTAAAAATTGTTGTAGCTAGCCATACAAATTTCCTCTCCTTTGGTTACTTTTCTTGATTCATACACTTCCGCAAGATGATTGTACTTATCCCCCATGATCCAAATAACTATGGGATGTGACCTCTCACACCCACCCTCTTACATGTATTCAATGATTGAATTTGGGAACATTCAATCGGGAAATAGAGTTTAATACATATTGATAATAAAATTTATGAATGTGGGTTGAATTAATAGACATGGATAATTACCACTTGGATCTCTCTCTTATAAATTCTCCTAGACCCTCCCCTCTCTTGTGGAATAATTCATCCCTCATCTCTATCCATGTCCCCTTAGCAGTTGGCATCACATTTTATTTATTAAAACACAGAAATACATTTCACATATACATTGCTTGGCCATAGCCACATATTATATTTACATTAAGCATTAATTATACTGGGGATTTTACGAACATAATTCCCAAATTCTCAATATTTCAATTTATGTAATAATTTTGAGGACTAGCAATAGAGGATAGAATTTCCAGGGTCCCAAGGCCAAGGGAGTACCAAGTTCTATAGATCTATTATATATGTGTAGGGTCCAATAGCAGTACTTGGCCCAATATCTCAAGGCACCAACTAAGGAGGCTCAATTGTACCCTTAGCCTCACTACCTAATTACTCAGGTACTAGAGAGTAATGTTTCCAAGTGTTTTTCTTGGTGCACTATATTACCAATATGGTCAATTGGATTATCTAAAGCTGGTTTCAAGTAGTATAGGGGGATTTTGATATACCCGAGGGTGTGTGGAAGTGAAATTTTATATATTGGTGTTTTATGATATGGTATACTTGAGGGGCTTCCAATAAGGGTTACAAGGGTGTCCAACTAGGTGAAATTTCTTGTATTTCCTATGTGTATTTTTATTTAACTATCGATTTAGCTACTAAACAATAGATCATTGTTTTATTTGTAGAAGTTGAAATATGTCTATGGCGTAAAAAAAATCAATAAAGATATTGACTCAGGAAAGTTATCTTATACAACTTGTGGTTTTATTTATTAGAAAAGTAGAAGATCCATAGTAGAAATAATAGAATATAGAATATTTAGTGTAGAAATGACACATTATAACAACAAGAGGAAATTGTAGAAGAACCAAATTACCATAAATAACAATACCTTTATCGATGAAAGCAATGCCCACTTATCTCTTTGAGGGGGTAACCTATAGATTATTAGAGCTACAATTACAATAATATTCACAAGACATCCCATTACCTTGCTTCTACTTCATTTTATAGTTTCTATCTAACCTCCTAGGAACTTTTTTAGTGAAGGAACTTTCTAGTAGGTAGAACCATCTAGTAATCCTTAATACAATTATTGCATTCACACTATATCTACTACATGGGCCTTATTTAATAGAGATGGCATCGATACATAGAAAAATATATATCTGCTTAAGTGGGTTAGGGTAGGATCCTAACATATTTCATTGAATTTTTTGGGAGCTACTCCTTCCTATCAAACATTTTTACTTGAGTGTTCCTATTACCCATGTTCACAAGGACCAAATACAAAAGGAAATTGACAAAACATATATTCCCAATGTTAAGCCCGAATATTGGCTCATTACCCCTTAATTGGGGCATATTATATTAGTAATGTTATTTTATTTATGTCGGATTTAGGCCATTAGTTGTAATTATACCTCCTAGTCTCCTATATATACCAAGGAGACATTTTCATTTTGAATCATCTTGTACTTGAAGATTTAAGTGGGGTAAAAGGAGGTTTCCCCCTTGAAGAGGCTTATTATCTGAAATTATATCTTTTTCAAGGTGTTGAGTACTTTTTCTGAGGTTTTTCTATGCTATATTGATATTTGGTTCTTAACATATGGTATCAGAGCTCAAGGTCTTGGGGTTTCGCTGCTACATCTGAGACACATTGGAATTTTTGCTATAACTTTTTTTCTACAATGTTTCAGAAGGAATGACTTGGAGGATATTTAGTAGACAGATCAAGGTACGTTGGGTTCAAAATTAAGCTCTTGAGGCCTTATACTTTTTGAGATACAACCTGTACAAGAGAGGGTTCTGGAATCATCTTGAACTGATTCATTGCTGAATTTTTGCTATAAAAACTTCTCTGTAACATTTCAGACCTTGAACTCTGGAGGATATTTACAAAAATTAGTAAAGTATCCGTGGTAAAAATTTCAACTTCTGGGTCATCTTAAATTTGTAGATACACACTGTCTAAGATAGGGTATCTGAAGAGTCCTATTGACTAGTCTCAAGAAGGTGTTCCAGGTAAAACAATCATAAATTATTCCTAGAGTATCCAAATTGAGTGGGACTAGTTTCATTAGATCGTGGACAGTATGTAGTATTTCTGGTGCGAGTTTCAAAATTTTATATCAATTATTTTGTGCGGGGCACGCTATACAAGTGAGATCTCCTAGAAAGAACAAAAATCAACAAATTGTGGGGAAGTTACCATAAATTCCACTTGGCACATCCAATTTTGATAAGACCTATGGCATTGGAGAGAAGAAATATCAAAGAACTACATAAAAGAATTTTTGTACCCAGAAGGGCCTAAAATTGGGAGATACAACAGAGGAAATATTGTCTAGCATAATCACCTCAAAATTAAGGTTCAAAAGTGATACTTGGCCAACATTCCACCAAAAAAGGGAACTTCTACACCAAATAAGCCTTTAAAAAATCCTACTTGGACTCTTGATGAAGGTGAAGAAATGCGTAGGGACATAAATGAACTACAAAAGAAGATGGATTCAATGGAATCTAAGTTGGATACTAAGATGGATTCAATGGAAGCTAAGTTAGAT
>SNQJ01S0175789.1:0-20052 GCA_010110895.2 Picea sitchensis | reverse complement strand
CAACCATATCAGAATCAATGGAATCAGAATTGGAGAGGACAACAACCCCCCTTTCAAAACCAATTACCTCAATTCTCACAGCCACTCTCCTTGCCAGCAGGTACTCCTCAAAATAATCAAACGATGAGACCCCATCTACCTGTGCAACCTAACCCCAACCCAAATAATAAAGTTGTGCAGTGCATTGATATTTATAACCAGCCTACACTTTCCCTTCTCCCTACACAATGCAACGATATCCATCTTCGATCTGGGAGAATAGTGGAACCAACTATAGCTAATGTTACCTCTTCCGACAAAGAGGCAACAAAAGAGCATGATGCACCTGAAAAGGTACAATCATCCTCTAACAATGCTGCTGAAACAACACCATTTCCCGAGCGTTTAGCATTAACCAAAATGCCTGAACCGCCAGCCTTTAATCTTCTAGGGGAATTACAAAATTTATATGTTAAAATTCCCCTCTTACAAGCACTCCGCGACATGCCTATCTATGCTAGGACAATGAGAGATATCTGTGTTAAAAATCCTGGTAAGAAAACCAAGGATTCCCTTACAGTCCATGTTATGGGAGATCTGTCTGCATTAATGTCAGGCAAGACTCCCCAAGTCAAATATGGTGATCCTGGCCACCCTACCGTTACAGTACAAGTTGGAAAAAACAATAATCCCTCGTGTCCTGGTCGACCTAGGTGCAACCATCAATATCATGACTTTAGAGACCTTACAACTGTTGCAATTACAAGATGAAGTCAAAGAGACCCCAACTATCCTAGAATTGGCTGATCGATCCACAATTAAACCAGAAGGAGTCATTGAAGACCTCAGCATCTTTGTGGAATCCTAGAATTATCCAGTCGATTTTACAGTGTTGCAGCCCAAAACAAAGTTGGGGGGCCACCCTCTAATTCTGGGTAGGTCGTGGCTAGCCACAGCAGATTCTTTTATCAGCTGTAGATCAGGGTCAATGACAATTTCAAACAGTTATGAAACGAAGCAGCTTACACTTTATCCTCATGCTACACCCCTGGCTAATAATGACAATTATGTTTGGGTAGATTTTGAGGATCAACCTACTCAACCTCTTCTGACTATCGGACAAGCTTTAAGTATGAAAGACTCAACTGAGGATGAAATCATCAATAATTTTATTTGCGAGCCCTCATCTGTCACTCCACAAATTCATAATCAATTAACTGCAGTTTTGGACTTTGATAATCAAGAAAACCTCAGTTCAGAAAGCCCACCTCAAATGCCTAAAATCATCTCCTCCAAAAGCATACCGGTCGAAATTGAACCTGGCAAATCATTAAATATAAACCCTCATTTGACAGATGCTGAAACACATTAGTTAATGAAGTTACTTCAGGAAAATAAAGAAGCATTCGCATGGGATTACACAGAAATGAAGGGAATCTCCCCTGACCTATGTACTCATAGAATATATATTAAGGAAGATTGTCGACCAATCTGTCAACCCCAGCGACGAATGAACCCAAATTTAAGAGAAATCCTGAAGGAAGAACTTCAAAAATTGCTTAATGTAGGGTTTATTTATCCTATATCAGACAATGAATGGGTGTCCCCGTTGGTAATAGTTCCTAAAAAGAATGGGAAATGGAGAGTATGTGTGGATTACAAAGCTTTAAATAAAGCCACTCAGAAAGACCACTTTCCACTGCCATTCATTGATCAAGTGTTAGATAATTTGTTAGGGAAGAAATTTTTCTCATTCTTATATGGTTTCAGTGGGTACAACCAGATTAAAATTTCACCTCAAGATCAAGATAAAACCACCTTCACCAGCCCTTGGGGAACCTTTTCTTACAGAGTCCTTCCATTTGGACTATGTAATGCACCAGCAACCTTCCAAAGGGTAGTTTTAGGAATTTTTTCTGATATGCTTAATGACTCTATGGAAATTTTTATGGATGTCTTTACTCCTTATGGTGTTTCTTTTCAGGAAGCACTGGAAAACCTTGAGAAGGTACTTAAAAGATGCATACAAGCCCAACCTTCCTTAAGTACAGAAAAATTCCATATGATGATGAGTGAAGGAATAGTGCTCAGACATTTTATCTCGTCTCAAGGAATTCAGGTAGACCCATCCAAAATACAAGTCATTAAGGATCTTCCTACTCCCAAAACCCAAACAGAGGTAAGAAGATTTCTAGGACATGCTGGATACTACAGAAGATTTATTAAGAATTTTTCCAAAATAGCTTCTCCCCACGTTTGTTTGTTTTATTGATGAAAATGTTGAATTTAATTGAGGACTCATTTACGTGAAGAAGCATTTTAGTACATAAACATCGGAGTTGTCTCTGACTCCTATCCTTAGAGGCCTTGATTGGACCTCCCCTTTTCACATATCCTCAGATGCTTGAGACAACATAGGAGTTGTCTTGGGGCAGGGAAGAAGATCACCTCCCTTATGCTATATATTTCATCGGCAAAAATATGTCCCCTGGCGAGACTCAATTATCTGATCAGCAGAAGTAATTCTTAGCAGTTATTTATGCGATTAATAAATTTAGACATTACATTCTTGGCTATTCTACTTTTGTCCATCGCGATCACTTTCGACTATCAAATTACTTGAATAAACCTATCACGATACTAGAGTCACCCGGATGGTTATTATTGCAGAATTCAATATCTGGTGTAGATGGAGCCGAGGAAAAGGGAATGCTGGATTCTTTGATTTCCTTTCGATTGACACTTAATGATGATAACCCGAGTTGGATGATTCCTTTCACATTGAATATTTATTCTGATTCGCTCCACTCACACCTTGGTATCTGAGATATTTGCTAATTATTTGATTCTTGAGAAAGTTACCATCACACCTATCCTCTGAGAGAAGAAAAGTATTGTTCATCAAAGTGCCAATTATAGTTGGATAAGTGGATACCTTTTCCATCTAGGAGCTGATCAAGAAGAAATCTGAAGGTGTGTTGAAGATGAGGTGTATATGATATATTGAAAGATTGTCATGATGACCCTTGTGGAGGCATTTCAGCGATAAAATATGACATATAAAATTCTCGAATGGGAATTGCTAGTAACCCTCACTCTTCAAGATGCAAAAGAAATATGTCAAGGCACGATAGGCTGCCAAAGAGTAGGCCAACCTAATCATAGAGATGAAATGCCATTAAACCCCGGGATACTTGAACCATTGAAAGATGGGCCTTAGACTTCATAGGACCCATCAACCCTCCATCGATCAAAAAGTTTATATCTTGTGCACTTACGGACTACACTTCATGGGTGGAAGTAAAGGCACTCCACAGAGCAACTAAAAAAGCAATTATAAAATTCTTATTCTGAACATCTTCACTAGATTTAGGTACGAAATTGATTCTGAGATGGAGGACCTCCTTTCTCTTCTCATGGGTTCAAAGCCACCCTTGAAATTCATATTATTGAGAGAATGAATGCTGACCACCACCCAAGCCAATGGGCGGGTGGAAAGAAAAAACAAAGTAATAGAAGCCATTCTCTAAAAAGCGGTGAAGGAGAGTGAAAGGATTGGTCCTCTGATCCTTGAAGCATATGGGCCTCTGAGAATGGAAATACTACAGGATTTTTCTCCCTATGAATTGGTCTATGGAAAGAGTGTTGTCTTTCGTGGGGAATTTTAGAACAGAAAACTGGGGCTGCTTTAGCTTCCAACCTTGATCTAGCCGATGCCGCAGAGGCGGTCGGTACTGACGATTAATGAACTAGAGGAGAAAATACTAGATGCCATTCAACAAACAACCATAATTCCAACAACAAAGATCACAATGGCATGACAAAATCTAAAAAACAGCGGAGTTCCAAAAGGTAATTGGGCTCTACTATCGATTCCGGTTCAAAAAGAATTTCAAAGAGCTAGCGTACAAGATGGTTGGAAGGACCTTCTGAAGTGAACCGCGGTTTTCCCTAATGGAGCAGTGGGCTCCTCACAATTGATGACTCTAGAACTTCAAGTTACTTGTAAATGGTCATCGACTTCGATGCATACCCAGTGACCTATTTCTAAAGAGATTTTAAGTCCACATGCATGGCGGTAGCTCATTTTCTCTTCGTTGGGGGGTTTCTACCCCTAATAATAATTAATTCTTTCAAGATTGATTTTCTTTAGCGTTAGATTAGATTAGATTAGATTTCATTTTTCTAATAATACCTGTCAAAGAAATACCATTACTACGGTATCTTACTGATTCTTGATCGAAGCACAGCCACCAGAAAAGGATGATTCCACTTCAAAGAAGCCGAGCCTTCCGCGATCTTTGAAACACCGTTGTTCAACAACTTTAAAATTTCCCGCGATCTTTGGCTGCCATTTGTCGGTACTAATGACAACTCATCTTTGTTTGAAACACCATCGGTCAACACTCTTGACTTGCTTCTAAGGCAAACAACCACCATTCTCCACTTTCTACTTTCTCTGTTGCCGGAACACCACAGTCAGCAATCCGCCCTCCCTCTCCATTACCGAAACACCAAAATCACACATTTTTCCCCATCACAGCTCGACAACCTTCTTATCACTTTCTCCCATTGCCTCACCATATTCCATCAACGAAACAACTCTGTCCAACAATCATTTCGCCTTTCCCCTTCCAATGCTGAAACACCACTTTTCAACACTTTTTCTTCCCACTCCC
This sequence comes from Picea sitchensis, assembly GCA_010110895.2. Lineage (NCBI taxonomy): Eukaryota > Viridiplantae > Streptophyta > Pinopsida > Pinales > Pinaceae > Picea > Picea sitchensis. The sequence goes on along the minus strand of SNQJ01S0175789.1, from coordinate 15,394 downwards.
GAACACTACAGTCCATCATTTTATCACCCTCCATCATTTACGAAACAACTCCATCCAGCAACTGTTTTAGCCTTTTTACTAAAAGTTGCTGAAATACCATTGTCGGCCAACCCTTCATCATTTTTTTCAAGATGCTGAAACACCAGCATTACGGCGTGTTTGTTGTTCTTATTCACGATCTTTGAAACATATTCGGCGGTTTGACTTTTTTCATGGTCTTTGAAACACCCTTTATTGGCATGTTAGGCGCCTATCCCGATCTTTGAAACATCCTTTGTTCGGCACTTTGTTTCTTCGATCTTTGAGAAACACCATGGTTCATCACTTTTTGACTTTCTTCCAATCACTGAAACACCCGTTATCAATAGTTCTTCATCTACAACAATTATTTAGTTCTTCTGCGATTTGCTAAAACACCATTCTTTCACCGTCGTCTGCCAGCAAAGTTTTTTTTTCCCTCAGATTATAATTTGGCCCTCTAACAGCAAATTCTTGACACAATTCAAAATTCGTCGCCACAACAAGACTACCAGCGGCGGGCATCATATGTTCGCAGATCGAATCAAACGGTAAGGTGAGGTGTGTAAATTTTATGTAATTCGGTTAGACTATAGTTAATGAGAAATATTCCAAGTCATTATGACCATTCAAAGTACAATTAATACTAGTCACATAGCGGAGGAAATTACCGTCCCGAATCCAGCGATATCATCATTTCCTCCGATTTCATCGCCGCCATCCCCATTTCATCACCCCTCTTAGCATTTAACCACTATTCTTGCATATAACCCCTTAGAAAACTCACTTCACAGAAGTTGATACACAAACTCGACGTGGTATCTTACCAAGCCGGTAGCCATGGGAGGAACTACCATAAGGAATGAGCCCTCCACCACAACACTGCTCGAACACTATCCAACAACATATCAAATCTTCGAACAAAGCGGTGGACTTGATACTTCAGCGAGGGCTTCAAGGATATAATGAATGCGTAGTACTACGGTTTGCGAAATCTTGAGGAGAACCATTACGTCTTAGCGGGCATATGAATATACGTAACGGAGGAAGACATATTATTAGAGGTCTCGAGGCCTCCCCATTGATGGAACTTGAGCGTTGGTAGAAGCATATCATCGGGGGATGTCCAACAGAAACTTCTTCACACTTTGAGGAAATAATTGAATTAAAGGGCAGAGGCGTTCAGATCAGTTCACTACCACCCCCATGGACGGAGGTCCCCAGATTCATCAAGCACTACTGCCCACTGCGAAGGTCACTATCGGGTAGTCTACCGGCATGACTTCCTTTTGCTTTTCTCATTTAAGGCATAACAAGCGGGTCAATCTTCCCTACTATTTGCTGGGCTGTTTAAATAATATGGCACACTACTGTCGAAAGACCAAAGATTCAACCAATCACTTACCCTGCGAGTCTTGTTCAATTGCTCATCATTGGGGTTTTGAACAATGATAAATACTACTAAATAACCCTCGAGTAAACCCTCAGCCGTTTGGAAATTCCCCGAGGCATCGTGACAAAGGCTAGGATGTCCCACTGAAGTACCCATATCCCTCCCACCGGAGACCAACCAGTCAGTCATTTCCCTACCCACCACATACCCTACGAGTCATCCACCCCCTCCTTCATATTCTCGGTGACTCACGGGCTGAAAAATGTCCCTTGCCCTATCATTCAGGAAAGACCTCTACGAAAACGAAAATAGATTGCCCACTTTCCACCTTTCTTGCGCAAAGAGTGAACGAGGGGCTCGATGGGAGATACACCCTGGATGGCCACTACCCTAGATCCCCCACTATTGATCTTGTGGTACATCTTTCCAAACCCGAGATCTTTGCCTATTCAACCTCGATTGCATTTGACACAAGAACCATTACAGATATTGATTCGCGAGGAATTAAAGCCCGCATCATTTGTTTTGAGATGCCAGAGCACAACCAACTACTCATCGGTGGTGAAACACAGAACCAATACTGGTATTGGGGGTGGATGGGAATCACGAGACCCAGGATGTTGCAACACAACATCCGGTGGATGAAACACAAGAACCCGATATGATTTTGAAATTGAATTATAGGAATTTGAGACCCCGGATGCTACAACACAACATCCGTTGGTGAAACACAAGAACCGATAGCGATTTTGAAGAATGAGAAATTGAGATCTGAATCTTTTCAACACAACATCCGATTAAGGCACGGAAACACCAAGAACCGGTAGCGATTTTTGGGGAATTGAGGGAATTGAGGATCACAGATCTGCAACCCACAACACCGATGGTACGAAACACACAAAGAGCCGGCCCAGCGATATTGACATTGAGATTCATGGTCGGAGGTTGAGGGTGCTAAAACACTACTCTCCGCACACCCGGAGAATTTTGAAACACAAGCATCGGTTGCCATTCATGTAGCTGCTCCACAATCATTAGCTCCTTGAAATTTATGAAGCGCCACACAAGAACCATCCACCTCTAAATCCAAACAAACAATGGTAGGTGTGCTTGGAAAATAAAATTTTGAAATTTTTTTTTTTTTTTACACAAGATTAAAACTAATTAAAACTATGGGCATATGAAAAAGAAATAAGTCTGTAAACCTTAGCCCGAAAAACAAACTTGTCAGATGAGACCATAGAAAGTGTATGTAAAGAATGCATGTGTTGCCAATGTGGCGATGTTTACCATCGGTGGTTATGGGTGGTAGTTCAGGTCCGGTGCGGGGAGCAGCCCTATTCCTTCACCTTTGTAACCAAGGAAGGAGCACGGTTGCAACACAAGAACGGCGGGTCCTACCAAGTTCAAAGCGAACCTGTACCAACACAAGAACCCGTGAGGACCTTCCAGTGTGTTGAACATTGTCGAGTGGATAGAATAAGGTTTTTTTTTCCCATTCTCTGGTTGCCAATTGAAAGGTATCAAGTCGGTTATAAGCTGCCTAAGAAGGTAGAAACAACGACATGGCAAAGATTGGGAAGTGTGGGGTTGAGTGACGTGGGCCGGTACCTCAGTTACGGCAGGTAACTTACATGATCAGTGGGTATCGGACTACGATTGGTGAGTATTCGAGGACATGCAACACCTTGAGTTGGGGGGATGTTGGGACCACACAATGTACCTTTTGCCTATACTTTTTTGCCACCATTATACTCTTGATCACATAAATTTAGACTCATACTATCAATTCATCTGATCACTCCAAGGTAAACAACGTCCTTTCTCATCATTCTTATCGTTTAATCGTTTTACGCAATATTTTTACATCACTCTTGTGCCAACCATTGATTAAAAATGCATAAGTGTCCAAAGCTGCCGATTAACATCCCGAGGCACATTCTTTGAAACCTGAGAATTTTTCAAGATTAATTCTTGAAACAGGCCCGAAATTTGAAATACGAAGGTACTATAAGTCAGGGTCACAAATCTTTGACAAGTGCCTTATAGTTTGAAGAGCGGATCTTTGAAACAGGCGTTACATAGTCGAAGCAGAGCGATCTTTGAAACCGAGCTGTTACACGGTTCAAAGTTAGAGATGATGAAACCACCGGAAAGCTAGCGAGAACCGGCGATGCTGAAACACAAGGAAGCCACAACAGTCGGCCGGTCCAGCGAGTTAGAAGCGCCAATTCCGCGATGGTAGAAATAGCGTAATTGTTGATGTTGAAACAACATCAACAACGATAAAGAAGAAGTTGTTACACCAGCCATAACAACAATACCTCATTTGGAGTTCTGTAATATCATTAGGTTGTGTGAACTGGACATCCTATGCTGATTTAGAAGAAGATCCGATCTAGGATTGTATGGATATGCATTGTAATGATTGTATCGAAGGGATTTCCTCTTTAAATCGGAGGAAATCACCATTCGAAGGAGCATCAAGTTTGATGTATTGAAGCAACTCTAGAGAAGCGGGGCGTATTCTATTCTTCCAATTTGTAATGTGATATTTGACTGAGGCGAATATAAAGGCGCTTTGAGTATCCTTCTCTAGCTTTTTGTTCGGGGGAATCTTGTGAGGAAGGGAGGGCCCACCTTCTTCACAAGATTCCGCTGATTCAGATAGAGATGTGTTAAGTATAATTCACATTCATGCTTTGTTTAAGCGTCATTTCTTTGAAACACTATTCTTTGGATCCAGCTTTTCTTCGAAACACTCTTGACTGTCTTAGTTTATTGAATGGAATTTGTAATTCTTTTTATCGGCAAATCTTGTGCTGATGATTTTATGAGGCTAGTAGAGATTGTTAAAGGTTCCTCAGACGAGGAAGGTCGAATATCTTACCCTCGTAAATTCATTTACTTTTACCCGGTGCTAGCCGGAAGGTTTGGTTAAAGGTTCACGCTTTCGGGCAGGGAAGAATCAAACACCTTGTCTTGGTAGATTTGTTCTTTAGCGCAAGTGTGCTAGCCCGAGAGATTTAGTTGGGTTCTGCTTTCGGAACATGAAGGAATCAAACACCTTGTCTTAAATTTCATTTATTGCTGCAAGTGTGCTAGCGGAGATTTGGTTAAAGGGTTCTGCTTAGAGCGAGGAAGGAATCCTGTCTGTGACTACGGCAGAATTCATTTACCTCTGCCGAGAGTGTAGAAAGAGTTAGGTTAAAGGGTTCACCTTTCGAGAAAGGAAAGAACCAACGCCACGATTCTCAAGTAGACTTTCGGTAGTGCTGTGACGGGTTAGGGATCCACACTCGAGAAGGAAGGGATCAGATTTCTTTTGTTCTCGTAAAACCTCAACCTCTGAAATTGTGCTAAATAGAAATAGGGCTCAAGGCTCCTGTTTAGAAATAAAGGAACTAGGTGGCTTTGTTCTCGGTAGATAGAGTTAATTGTTTTCCACATTACTGTTTTCATGAAAGTGTTGAATCTTGAAGTCTCACATTTGAGAGTAAAGGGTCATGTTCTCTGATTGAGAATAGTTGTTCTTTCCCATTCTGCGGTGTTATTTTAATGTAATCGGGATTCTTAGATTGAACTTCAAAGATTGCAATAGGGAGGTTACTTTCGTGTGATTTAATTCAAAGCCAGTTCATTCAAGCAAGTATGATTAGTATAAGTTTCTTTACTACAACATTCGTTGCTTTTGGAATTGAGCATATGGAGTGCGCATTAGCTATCTTTGAAATAAAAGACTTCCACAGGTTGATAATTTATGTATCACTCGATTGTTTAAAATCAATTAAGCAATTATAGTGACCAACATGTCGACTTCATGCTCTTCTCTGGTACTTTGGAGTCTAGACCAAAAACTTCTGGTCTAGGCTTAGGCAACTATTGGGTTATTTGTGGGAGTTCTTGCTAAAACATACGGCTAATCAGGTTACATCGGCTCTGGGTTTGTGGTTTGGGGTGGACTAGTGGTTTATAAGGGTGGAGACTGGGGTTGTGGTAGTGATGGAGGTTTCTTAGTGATTATGGTTGTGGATGAAACTTTTGGGCTGGGTCATCATGAATGTGGATGATGGGGATTTCTTTGACCGTTGAGCAAGTGCGGGTGACGAGTGATGCAAGGGGTTGGGAGTTCAAAGTTTTATTCAGTGAAACCCCATTTTTGAGCTTCTTGACCATTGGTTCGGTAACGAACACAACACTCAAGATCTAGTTAACATCCTCTCCCCATTGACACAACATTGGTAGATGGAGGGCGGTAACGTGTGTTACTGCGGCTCCAATGGTACATTTCATCTTCCCTCCTCAGTCGATTGTACTCCGACATGGATTACATGGCTCGGGCCTAAGCTCTCTCCTTCTCACCGCTTCTTTAATGCATCTTCTTCAACAACTCCACAAGAATAATATAATGCATCCCCAACTTGTTCGGGTTGCGTTTGACTCCTAGCCACAACATTACCTTTAGCAGCCAGTCCTCCTCATATAGATAGAATGACAACATCCTTGTATGGAAATATTCCCTGCTAACATGTCTTGGGTAGACAAATGTATGGTGTGGGTTCATGATGAAGGTGATGTTTCTCGTATTGCAGTTGAAGATCTCCTGTGGAATACGCACCCTCTATGTTGTGTCTATTAGGTCGTTGTACCACTTAGCAAATGTTGCAATGTTGAAGGTTGCATTCTCCGAATCCGGCCTTGATTTCCATGGCTTGAACATCTTCACCATGCGCCCTTTATTTGGTAGCGTCGACGAACTTCCTATAGGTGGATTCCATTTGAGCATTGTGAATGCCATCAATAGGTATCCATAAGTGAAGGTTCCTCCCTTCTCATGTGCCTCCTCGCATGCCACTAGTATTTCCTCCAGCAGGTAACTGCACCAATTGAACACAATGTCATTGGCGCAAAAGTCTACTACTAATAATGCATCTAGCATACATTCACCCTTGAAGTATGATATCCTTAACCTTGTTTGCGTATGATGTAACAACCGGTCTAGACTATCTACGGTAATATGGGGTCGGTCGCACTATCGTCCCCCTCTTTGTTGAACTTTTCATACAAAATTTGAGCTCTCCTTTATTTTTGTTGTGCTTACCGGGACCACGGAATCCTTTCAACACATCTTCTCCTTTGAAGGACAGTCCTATAAGCTGATGTATGTCGTCAACATGGATTGGATACCAATTATCCAACCAAAGACTTTTGTCATGCACCCTACTTATTAGAATTGTTTTTCATCGCGCAACCTCACCAGTGGTACCAAATACTGGTAGGTATCTGAGGTTCATGATGGTCAAATTGAATAAATTGAAAAAGTATGGTTTTGGCATGAATTGCATGCCTCCAAACATGTTTGGATCCATCTCCCAAAAGACATTTGTGTTCATCTAGGTGAAAAAAACTGGATCTGTTAGGTCAAGATAGAGGACTTAACATGCTCCACCTTCGCTTTGAGATCACCCACGACCTCGACTCAGAAATTCGTGGGAATCATCGGTACTGCTTCTTTAGTCATGGTGCTTTGACTTGTTGTGGCTCTCAACATTCACACTCCTATGACAAGATAAGGTCTAGGGTCACAACTACAAATTTCACAATTGTACAAGCTGGTTCACTCTACCAAATTTAGAAATGGCTATGTTCTTTGAAAATGTTGCGTTGTCAGGTGAGTTCTCAAGGCCTTATGCCCAGCTTAGCGGAAAATTTTAGCAATAACTATTGTTCATCATGACCATATTGACACAAATGGATCTGAGTTGTCACGGCTGAGGCGGTTAATGGGAGGTAACTCCTATTAGGCGATTAAGTATTTACTTATTTGTGTGAGTGGGATAGGGACGTGGTCGATTTCATACCTTTTCATTTGATGGGTGGAAATCGACATGAACTCGATCGGAATGGAGTGGCGTGTCAGCGGCTTGTAGCTTAGTTGACTTGAATGAGGGTACTATAATGGCAATAAATGTTCTGACTAGACCGGGCTCATGTGGCACATGGACTCAGATAGTATTTGGATTTGTTCTCCCTCAGAGCCACAAAGGAGGTCCCCATTGTATTAATGATTATCATTAATGGATTCTCTTATGTTTTGGATCACTTGCTTTGTTGAGTCATTGGATTACAGTATCAAACAACACTTAAATAGTAAATGAACTATTTTTCATGGTGCAACACTGCGCATATCGACTTTATTAAATAAATTTACAAAAAATCGGAAAAATCAAATCTAAATATTATACATGCTCCTTGAACCCCAGAAAAATTCCCTTTTTCTCGGTTTGATATAGATAGAGCTTCAAGCCGCGTCGTTCACCCATCCTAGTCGCAACACACCATCCCGGTTATTGTAGTGTTTTGAAATAATACCCTCTGGGACTAACAAGCTAGGGTTGAACTTCTATGCAGATCATGACCACAAAATGGGTTTTAACCTATCACCCCGATACTCAAACCCCTTTTCACACACAAGCATGGAAAGACCTACTAACCTTTTTCTCTCGATGTTTGATGTAGATCCTCCATTGCACTTTATCCGCTTGCTTTTCGGCGCTCCTTCCAAAGATAATCCTGCGATCAAAACAAAACACTACGCATGCATGCTATTTTTCTACTTGGGGTTAGAGATTAAACACAAATCGAATAAAACATATATCCCTTTCGTGCATTGGGACGGAAAAGTATTCTTTTATTAATCTCAAGATGAATCAACTTACAATAATGATGGGGCCGGCCCACGTTTCACCGATCCCGATCCTGGGCTCCTCTCTTCTTTGTCCTCCAATTTGCTTGCTTTAATTCTCCTTAAGCTTGAGGAAAGGATAAAGGGTTGGAGGACAAATGGATTAAACGGTGGGTAGAGTTTCTTTGCTATCCTTTTCCTCTTTCCGTGGTACCCTACCTTCTTTTATGAAACAGAAGGAGCTAGGATTTTAGGCGAACTCTTAGCCATGCATGGTGTTGCGGGAGTTCAGTTAATGACAAACCTTGTCCCATGGGAAAATTTCTTGTTTTTCTGCTTTGTTAGGTAAAAGTGGGATGTAGTAGGCCTGCCAACATTCAAACTCGTGCTGTAAGAGGCCTGCCAGCATTCCAATGCGTGCAATAGTAGGTTAGGGCACATTTTACTTGATTTAAGAGGATTTTCAAGAGTTTATTGACATGGCTTTGTGAGGAATGGATAAGAGTTGGCCTGATTCCAAGTAAGCATGTGGTGCAATTTAGGGTTATAGCGGATGCCCCTATTAATTATTGAGGTCGGAAAAAGCATCGATGGCGAAATACGTACCAATTATTACCAATAAATAGCGATATGTTGAATGGTGAGCCGGGGAATCAGGAATGCGGAGGTGTAGATGCGCAAAAAAGTCAAATGTCTCCGTGAATACTGTGCTCGGGGATAAAATAGAACCATGGCTACCAATCAAATGCTTGTAGATCCATTTCAACAACTATGAAGAGTAGCCACAAAAAATACACAATGGAGCTACATCTAGAAATCAGAAAGTTATACGTATAAAGTATCCATCTCGAGTGATTAGGCGTGGTTCACGTACTTGAGCTCGGTAACAACTTCAAAATCTTCTAAGCTCAGGTAGGAGTGTAATGTGAGTGTATGAATTCACTGTCTAGAGGTCTTCGACGGCTCGTGAGTTATGGACTTGATAATCTTGATGATCGGTTGAAGGCTTAGATTGATTCCGAACAAAGACTTCGATTGGTGTGATTGTAGGGTATCACGGGATAAGAGACATATTGGAGGGGCCGACTCAAACTTAGTGACAAACTTCCCTTGGAAAATAGCACCACAAGTGATAAGACTTCGGGAAACATATCACGTTAATCATAAGTCTACAAAGCGGGAGGCAGCATGAAGCTCTCCATATGTTTGGAAAACCAACGGTGGAGGACACAACTCAATATAGGAAGAAGCTTCCCCTACCAAAGGCCGATACCCACATCCCGTCGGTAGATCAAACTGAGACCGATGTTCTTTATACAAGAGGCTGACTCGGCGTCTGCCAATAAAGAAAATACCTTTCCCATCCTGCTTTTGGGGTATATTTGATTTTTGTTCTTTTGATGATTTTGAAAAGGAATAAAAAGGAACATTCGTTACGATTGAAGGCGAGAGTACAACAAACATACAAGTTCAAGGCCTGACGGATGAGGTGATGTTCTAAAGGAAGTGATACTCGGGAAAAATCCTTCGTTGGCCAAAGGTGTTAAGACATAAAGGCAAATTGTTACTAGGCTGAAGGGTAAAGGATGCAAATCGGTTGATAAAACCTACCGATAGTAGCGTCCTTCAATGTAAGTTTAGCGAGCCCAAAGAAGGGAATCTCGGTGATTTTTCATTTGAAATTTGAAAAAGCGAAGGAAACTCCATTAGGTACCTTTTGACAATAGTCTATTAGGTTTGAAAAGGAATTATTATACCAGAGATTAGATGTCGATTCAAAACCATTTTAACGAGTGTGAGCCAAAGGACAAGATCACTTTCGGCTATTTTTTCAATTTCACGAGATGCGAAGAAGCTAACTATGGACTCGGCGGGGAATATTCTTACGGACCATTTTAGCAGGTGTGAAATAATACAAGGTCGCCGGCCGATTTTTTCAATTTTAGGAAGTCGAAAAGAGCTTAACTATATGGACTTTCGGGGTTTCTTTTTGTAAATTTAGTCCCTGGGGCCCAAAAAAATAAAATCTTAGCGAGAGATACTCTTCTAAAGAATGGACATTCAATAGAGTATTCTTTGTTAATAAAGTTGACCATCTAGACGAAAAAGGGGTAAACTATTAGGATAGGCGTAACTTCAAATTCGGTTTAGCAGTGAAGGGTCCTAAAGATAAATTTCGACAATCTTCATGTTTAGAGATTACGAAAAGGGCTTAAAAGGAGACAGCTATTTTTTGAGATGGATGGTAAGACAAAGAGTGAAAAGACCCATGCAAATAAGGCTCAAACTCATTGATGAGGAAGAAGACTATACGGACTCATGAGCCTATAGTGTTGTTTAGAAATGGCATGGACACCATAATGCAACAGGACCTACTAGAGGCATCCATGTTTTGGTAAGCTCTACCACCAGGTCGCGACACTTCTAGAGTAGATATGGCGGTTCACGTGCCACAAACGAATGGGATCGATCCTATATCATAAGAACAAAAGACAACAAGATGCAACAGTCGAGATGAAATCCTACCCTATATGCTCAGATTGATTTTTGAATTTTTTTTTATGAATAGATCAATATTTTTTTATGTTTTGAAACTCAATGAAAATTGTCCCGATACCTGATCAAACCCCCTCCATATAACTCCGGAACCACCAAAAGAAACTAATAAAGGGCCCAAAAGAAGTGACAAAAGTTACCAAAGTCTATATAAATAGAGCGACTCATTATCACCATTGGTGATTTGAAAATTATTCACAGACCAAAGACCTTGCCAAAGATCATTGATTTAAAGACTCACGATTGGGCCAGCAGGACTACTGCTTGGACCAAGTAAGTACAAACTCCTTATCTTGCAATTCAATACTTTATTTATTACTTTTAAGTGTGTTTGAAATTTGTTGACCTCAAAGAGATTGACCCTAGGAAAATGGGTTGTCGAGGAATGACCCACGAATTACTCGCCTGTGAGAACCAAAGGCTGCCGCCTTGAGGTACCCTTAGCTATGCTCTCGACTTGACGTGAGTACCGGCGTGATAAAAATGAGTTAAACAAATCTTGATCCCTCCTTTGGATTTGTTGTGTTGGCCGGGATGTATTCCGGTGAAGAGAGAGGAGCACAAGGCCACCGATGAGTTAGTGGTGCATGAGATCAGCCATGTAGCCCGTCGCGGCCAGCGGTGTGGTTTGTGGAAATTCTTTACGTGTCAGTTTATGCACGCAACCAAAATTTGTAGATACCTTGGTTGACTATTAACACCGTCTGGAGGCAGTTTATGATAAGAGGAAATCCTTGGTGCCCACCACAAAGGATATCTACTTTCTGACTGACATCTCAAGGAGAGGTGAACCAGTAAACTTTCACTTACTTTTCTGCGGGGCGAAAAGTCACCGAGAATTGATAGAGAGGGTATTGTGGTGGGTACGTCGAGAGATCTTCGCGTGCGAGTAGTAGGATTACTGACCTCACCCTCAGGACCATTTGTAACTCATTGAAGCGGATTACCCGACTCAGCGGTAGGTGCATCGGGAAGCCCCGGCGTGCCGCAGTGAATATGCAATTCGGTGCATGAAGATGCGCACATTTTGGTGGAGTACCACACTGCAAGCATGGCGGAGTCGGTTGATAGCTTGCGGGCGGTGGTTACACATGAACCGGGGTTTGGGACCATCCACGTGTTCGTTCTCTTTTGAGAGAGTTCCATGCTTTTAGTCTTTGGTGGCGATGCACGAGGACATCGTGACTTTCCATGTGATATCTGGGATAGACGCGTTGTTTCCGTGATAGGGTGGTGGAAGGATTGTGGAGGCCTTCAACGATGACTCTTTTGCTTGGTTGTCGCGACAGATATCGGCTATTGAGGACTACCCATCGCAGCGGGGATTGACTTCTCCGAGAGATCTGGCGATACTCGCGCCACGGTGAGGAGCGAGGGAGATGGGTAAGTCTCCACCTATCCAGTTTTTTTTTTGTTTGCATATGTATTTTATGTCTTTTGATATATATATCATGTTTTGTATACCAGAGTTTGATGGGTGAGCGTTTGTTGCATGTAGATGTAGGGCGATGCGACTAGGCGACTAATACCGCAGGCAATGCATGCAATGCAGCCGCCCGGTATGTATTGGAGAACTTGATGGTAGGAACCTAAGTGGCGGGAAGTAGAAGTCAGAAGGAAAGTGGCCGGAACTTTACTGGCGCTCCTTTCGCCTTACCGATCCCCGAATGGGGGACTGCGCCTCCATGGAATCATGTTGTGCAGGGCACCTGGACATAAGATACGTTGTTTAGGCATTAGCCGGTACATGATTATAGCAGGGGCCCAGACCCGCGGCGGTTTAAACTTTTATGAGCGCCGACACCACTTGTTGTATATATTTTTTGAGGGGCATAAGCCCAGTGACTCGTTAATGTTCCCACTTTGTGAAACTTGCGTATCTATACTCCGAGGATTTTATGATGTTTATATATGGTTTTGTTTCTTTTTATTGTCTTATGGATTATGTGTACGAATGTATTTGTGTGTGTGATCATGATCTTTTTATATGGCGAGATGCCAATCTAAAATGTGATTAGCTAATTATGGGTGATTTGATTTAGACTCTAAGAACATGAAAATATGTAATATATAATCAAGAGTTGCGTTCAAAGAGATGTACCCTAAGGAATCGTCGATTAGCAAAGTAGGGGTCTTTGCATGGTATGTATTACGTTTGGATTCGACACAACCGGTTAGCGTCTAGATAGACAGGAGATGAGAATGCCAATGACAAGCATCCGCGAAGAAACTCAATAAGCGCCTTATACTCAACAACTTGTTTGTGGTGTCACCTAAGCATTACCTCCGGAAGATAACAACTGACCACAGTGGTGTAAAGATCACCCAAGATGCGGAGGCAAACCTCCAAGTGTGCCGACTAGCACACCATCGGCATACCAACGAACACCTCAGTTCACTTGACATACATACATAATGGCGAAATATAAAATCAATGACCGTCCACTTAACCCGTTTTAAAAGAAATGTAAAAAGTAATAGGTAAAAGAGACTATACATATGTTACAAAAGTTACCCACTTTAAAAGAAATGTAAAAAAGTAATAGTACAAAGACTATACATATGTTACAAAAAGTTACCCACAGTGACCTTTCTATGAGTAATACTTCTTGAGGTAGAGCCCATTTCTAGGCTCCGCCAAAGCATTCCCTTCAAAATCGACTAAACGATAAGAGCCATTTTTTAAAACCTCCTTAACAATGAAGGGTCCGAACCACATGGGTTTAAACTTTCCTTCCCCCAGGGGGTCCTTATCTTGGTCATAAATGAGGACAAGGTCGCCCTCAGAAAAAACACGAGGAGGAACGAACTTATCATATATTCACTTGACCTTATGTTTATGAGCTTCGTTGGCGAGGGCCGCATCGTGACGCTGTTCATCATGCTGCTCAAGGTGTACTAACCGTTCTTCAAGTGGAGAAGTGTCTGGAAATAACTGTACTGCCAATTTCAGAGATGGAATTTGACATTCGATGGGCAAGACTGCCTCCAAACTGTAAACGAGTTGGAAAGGTGAGAAACCGGTTGCATTCTTAACTGAGGTTCGGTAAGCCCATAATGCCGAGTATAACATCAAATGCCAATTTGACTTAGCTGAGTTGATAGTTCACTGTAGCATCATCTTGAGAGTTTTATTAACAACTTCCACTTGCCCATTGGCTTGGGGATAGTAAGGTGAGGAATGTTCTTGCCGTAAAGCAAGCTTTGATGTTAACTCGGACATCATTTGGTTCTGAAAGTGACTGCCATGGTCAGTGACAATCTCTCTCGGGACGCCGAACCGTGCTATAATCTGGTTAAATAAGAAGAGAGCTACAATCTCTCCATCATCTTTAAACGTTGGCATAGCTTCAACCCACTTAGTGAAGTAGTCGACAACTACGATGATATAGTGGTGCCCCCTTGCTGACGGGGGGTTGCATGTAGTGTAATCAATCCCCCACTTAGTGAAGGGACCAACTGTGATGACAGGAAACATAGGAGCTGGATGTACCCTCATCTTTCATGAGAAGATATGGCACGGATGGCACTTCTTGACCGACTCGATACAATCTTTCATAAGTGTGGGCCAGAAGTAACCTACTCGTAAAATCTTTTGGGTTGTTGCCAACTTGGACAAGTGACCGCCACAGGCTCCTGTATGACAATCGTTGAGCACTATGACGGCCTCCTCATGAGTGAGACATCGATGCAAGATGCAGTCTACACCTCTCCGATACAACGTATCATTGAGTATGAGATAATTCTTAGCCTGATGGCGTATTCACTGAATCTCGTCACGAGAACCAGAGGTGGGACACTTCAAATTCTGGAGATAAATCAATATATCTCCGTACCAGGGGTCTAAAGATTCAATCAAAAAAATATCCCCCCGGATAGGCGATTCCTCAGGCACAACGTCACCTGACTCAACCGAAAGTTCCGAGATAAGTTCTACGAAGACCAGTGACTTTTTGGACTTGGTTGAAACGAATTCTAAGTCAAATTCTTGGAGGATTACCATCCATCTACTAATTTTTCCGCCGATAACTCGTCGTGTCAACATGTACTGGAATGGATTCACGATGGAAACAACGGTGGTCTTGCGAAACAGAACATAGTGACAGAACTGTTGAACAGCATGAACTGCTGCCAACGCAAGTTTTTCAAGATGGGTATAATTAAGTTCCGGTCCTACGAGGCCTCGGCTCAGGTAATAGATCACGTATTCGGAAAATGAATCATCCTCCTGAACTAAAACCATGCCTATGGTTGACTCTGCAGCAGCCAAATATAACAAGAAGTCTTTGTTATAATTAGGTGGCCGTAGCAGAGGTGCAGTAGTGATGGTGTGTTTCAATGCGTTGAAAGAGCGTTGAGAAGCTTCGTCCCAGAAAAAGGGAACATCTTTCTTCAGTAAACGCATAAAGCCCTTGGTGATTTCGGCATAGTTGGTGATGAAGCATCGTAAGAAGTTCGCCTTGCCTTGAAGACTCTGCAGTTGTAAGATTGTGCGTGGAGGGGGCAACTGGACTATTTCCTCCACCTTAAGAGGATCGACCATGATCCTTGTTGTTGAAACAATGAAACCTAACAAACGTCCTGACGTGACGCAAAAGATGCACTTGTTTGGATTCAAGCGAATCCTGAAGTAGCGACAGCGTTCGAAGATTAGTCGGAGGTGCATAGGATGATCCTTTCGCTTGCAAGAGAATGATGCTAAATCATCTAGATAGGCCTCGACTATATGTTTGAGGTCATGA
>SNQJ01S0175788.1:0-20053 GCA_010110895.2 Picea sitchensis | reverse complement strand
AGTTGTGGAAAGCATCAACGTAACAATTGATGAAACAGGCAGACCAGAATCAAAGAAAGAAGAAAACAAATCAATGGAAAAACTTTTTGAAGAAGAATATGAAAAAGAAGAAGAAGAGGGAGATGAAGATGAAGAGAATCTGACAGAAGTAGAAGAGAAAGTTCAACGAGTATCTCCAAAGACACCTAGCAAACGAGTACAGAAGAATCATCCTTCAGATTAGATTATTGGAAACAAAGATGCAGGAATTGAGACTAGAAGAAAAATCTGCTCACTAGAACAAACACACCTAGCACTCTTATCTACAATTGAACCAAACAGTTTTGAAGAAGCCAGCAAGGATGAATTTTGGAATAAGGCCATGGATGAAGAATTGGATCAAATAGAAAAAAATGACACTTGGAAATTGGTTCCAAGACCAAAGAATAAGAATGTGATCGACACAAAATGGGTTTTCAGGAATAAATTGAATGAAGATGGATAGGTTACAAGAAATCAATCTAGATTGGTATGTAAAGGATATGCACAGATTGAAGGAATCGACCTTGAAGAGACACTTTCCTACCAGAATGGAAGCAATTCATTTGCTTTTAGCTTATGCATGCTCCAAAAATGTTAAAGTATATCAGATGAACATAAAATCATCTTTTCTGAATGGGGAACTTGAAGAAGAAGTCTACATTGAACAACGAGAAGGATTTTAGTTGTCAAAGAACACAGACTATGTGTGTAAATTAAAGAAGACATTGTATGGCCTAAAACAGGTTCCTAGAGCATGGTACTCTAGACTGGATAATTATCTGTAGCATAGCAGGGTTTAGAAAAGGAAGTGCAGACAACAATCTCTACATCATGGTAAGTCAAGGTAATATTTTATTAATTGAAGTTTATGCTGATGATATTATTTTCGGTAGTGATGATGACAGGTTAAGCCAAAAATTTGCAAAAGACATGCATAATGAATTTGAAATGTCGTTACTTGGAGAACTATCCTTCTTTCTAGGACTTCAAATACGTCAAAACAACCAAGGAATTTTTATTTTTCAAACCAATTATATCAGAGAAATGCTAAAGAGTTTCAGAATGGAAGATTGAAAACCAGTTATCACTCCCATGCAAACCAGTTGTAAGTTGAGAAAAGATGATGATTCAAAGTCTACAGATCAGAGGCAATATAGGTCAATGATTGGCAGCCTACTATATGTTACAACATCTAGACCATATGTAATGTAGGTAGTTGGACAGGTGGCACGATTTCAGGCAGCACCAAAGGAATCACATGTATTAGCAGTAAAGAGGATCTTCAGATATCTCAAAGGAACAAAAGAGTTTGGATTATGGTATACAAAAGGAAAATATCTATCACTTATTTCCTACCCAGATGCAGATTGGGTAGGTTGTATTGATGACCGATGAAGCACCAGTGGAGAAGCGTTCTACCTAGGTGAGTGTTTGGTATCATGGCTAAGCAAGAAACAATCATCGGTATCTCTATCTACAGCCGAGGCAGGGTATATTGAAGAAACAACATGTTGTACACAGGTTCTTTGGATGAAACAAACTTTGATATATATATAGGTTGAGTATGATGACCCCATTCCAATATATTGTGATAATACAAGTTCCATCAATATCTCAAAAAACTCGGTGATGCACTCCAAGATGAAGCACATTCCAATCAAGTATCACATTCTATGGGAACAGGTTGCAGAAAAGATCATTAGAGTTGAGTATGTGGGCACAAAAGAACAAGTGGCAGACATCTTTACAAAACCACTTCCACGGGAAGCCTTTGAATATCTTTGCCAAAGACTTGGAGTTATTTCTAGTCCAAAAATGAATGCTTTTGAATGCTTATCTTATATGTCTTAAGATGTACGAGGAAGCACCATAAGAGAATGATCTGTTAGGGGAGTAGTCCCGGATGGAAAGATACCTTTTCATTGATGAAAAAGGGGAGATATTTATCAAATCTGAGAGGAAAGAGGCATGGTTCCAGGGTGAGAAATGGTCACAGAGATGTATATGATAGAGGCATGGTTCCATGGGAGCATGAGTTATATCAAATCTGGGGATAGAGGCATGTTCTAGGGGCAGTTATCGGATCACGAGGAGGACAAAGCATGGTTCAAGGGAGCCATGGTAGAAATGGAATTTCAATATTACACGTAGTGTTTCCATCAATGCAAAGGAGAGATTGTTGATTAAGGTTGGTTGTCATTGATGTCAACCTTGAAGCCCGTAGCACAAAGGTTTGGAGTATTCAGGGAACTAATATTGTTGATGTAAATATGACTCATTATTGTTTTTCATGGTTGATAAGAAACAAATATGGATGAACTTTCCAAAGTGGTCCCCTTAAGGTGAAAGCCCTCATGGGAAGGCGGTTTGTGGAGTAAGAGAGACCAGCTGCTTAATTGTGGAATAATGAGATGAAGGAAATTTGAATTTATCGAGGAAAATATCCTAGATGGATATTTCTTGTCATGTCATTTACGGTGGTATGTGGAGCGTTACATAATTCCCTCACGGTTAGAGAGTTATGGCCATGAGAGTTGGAGACCCTAGGTTTGGATAATGGACCCAAGTTTGTTTGATGGGTAGCGATTATGAGTTATGATATATTTTTAGATAATACTATTCTATATGGATGGTACATGTCATACCATTTACGGTGGTATGTAGAATGCCACACAACTCCTCACCGGTTTGAGGATTCTGACGCACAAAGTTGGAGACCCTCATATGTCATCTGAAACTAAAAAAGGTCAAAGTAGTCAAAGTGGTTTAAGAGATTTTAAAAGGTAAATAATAAGAATTTAAAGAGTTGATGAGTGTATTATAATTCCAAAGTGAATACAAAACAAATTATTTCAATAATAAATTTAATGGAGAAATTAGAAGTGGACCCAACCCTAAAATAAAGAAGTGGGCCAAGTGACCTAGAAGATGTTTTAAAGGAAGCTGGAGGAGTATAAATAAGAGGCAAGACTCTCTCATTGAAATACACTTGAGAATAGTGAATATCTGTATGCGGGTAATAAGGATATCTAAAAGCTGGAGATTAGGAGTGAAGGGTGAAGAAAAGAGGAAAATGCAAGGATAAATTAGTTTTGGTGGTGCTTTCTAAAATGATTATGTCATTCAGGTCATCACCATTTTCTCTATAATGTTTTTTATATGATTCAATTTCTATGCAAGTGAGAAAGAAACATATCCAAGTATTCGTGGTAAAAAATCATCTTGTGGAGTGCCGTTGTAATTTGGGAGTTACTCTCCATGGAAAATAGGATTTGTAGTCAGTCCTGAAACTAGTCAAATCGAGTTGTTTAAATTAAAACATCATAACTTATTCATATGATCAAATTTAGTGAGACAAAATGTGTTGGTTAGGGGTACAATCTTTATTATGATGTGTAATAGTCTTATATCAATTCGTCAAATATGTTGTGCACCGCATTGTTGGGAAAAACACCCTCTGGACTAGCAAATAGAGTTGAGACTTTGCATGCAGATATGGCCAGCGAAGTGAAATTAATTTCTACCTTCATCCCTAGATTTAAATACCCTTTTCTTAGTAAATACATGAAAAGATCAACCTACCTCATTACCAACATTTGATGTCGATCCTCAGTTATTAGCAGTTACTTAGTAGTGATACTCCCTTCCAAAGATGACACGCATTCAAGGCGACATATGCATGCATACTACTTATATACTAACGGGTTAGAAATAAAAACATATATTGATCAAACTATAAGCAGGTTCATGGTGGGATGGGAAAAGCATTTTCTTTGTTACTTTGAATGAGTCAACTTACAAAGTTGAGACCGGCCACCACTCATTGAACCTGATCACAGGATACTGCTATACTTTAACTGTTTTTATTTGAATCTCCTTTAGCATAAGAAAGGCTAAAGGGTTGGGACAATAGGAATGTAAATGGGAGGTTTCTTTGCTATATTTTTCTTTTTCCAAATGGTACCTACACAACATAGGCTAGAAGGAGCTAGGTATTTGGACGAACTCTCGGTCATGCATGGATGGGAGTTTCAGTTAACACACCCAGAGCTATGTGTTTTGACGACAACTTTCCTTTTTTCATGCTTTGTTAGATACACGCATGCTATTGTGAGTCAGCCAGCATATACACACATGTAGTAATGAAGCAGGGCGCGTGGGCCCTTATAAAAGAGGATTTTCAAAGAGTTCAATAGTGTTTTGGAAAAGAGGATGTGGAGTTGGCTTGATGCGAGGTAAGCATGTGTGGTGCAATTTAGGGTTATAGCAGATGCCCCTAATGTGTGAGTCCGAAGAGCATTTGATGGCTGAAATACGTTACCAATATTTATTGATGTGTGAGAGCGATTGAGCTAAAGGATTAGGAACGGGAGTGTTGTGCGCAAGAACAAATGTCTCACCGGTGGAATACCCATGGGTGGACGTAGAACCATGGCTGCAGTATTTTGTAGATCCATGTCGAATAAATATAAAGAGTAGGCTGCAGGGAACAATACCTGGTAGACTGCACTTCTCAAAATCGAGAAAAAGAATGCTATATAGAGTATCCATCTTCTAGAAGCTTATTCAACCTGATGGCTGGAGATGAGATCACCCGAGCTCGGCAACTTCAAAATCTTCAAAACTTCGGATGGGAGTGTAATATGAGTGTACAAAATCACTACCGGAAGGTGCCGGGCCTAAGTGGGTCATGGAATTGATGATACTTGATGGGGCAGAAGGCTTCAACGATTTCAAACAAGGACTTGATTGGATGTTCCGGATGAGGTGGTATCTTGGACAAAGAGACATGTGCGAGAGAGTGACTGGAGCTTGAATAATAGCGAAATATGATTAGACTCGGGAAGCATGTATGTTAATCATAAGTATACGAAGAAGGAGGCAATGCAAACTCTCCATATATCTGGAAGAGGAGTAACCCAGCGGTGGAGGACACAACTCTATAGCAAGAAATCTTCCCTAGGTCATACCCCATCCCATAGGTTGATGAACAAATGGACAAATGTTCTTTATCCAAAGGCGACTCGTTATACTACCAATAAAGAAAATACTTGTCCCTTCCTCTTTTGGGGTATAATTGATTTTTTGTTCTTTTCAATAATTGTGGAAAAGAATAAAGAATATTACGTTACATTGGAGGAGCGAGTAGGTACAAACATATACAAGTTAAGGCACAAGGGAAAGACTAATGTTCTAGTAATAATGATACTCGGGAAAAATACTCCCGGTAAAGGGTGTTAAGATGAAGAAGCAAATTGTCACAAGGATGGTGTATACGGAAGGTATGCAAACACGGTTAATAAAACACACAATGGTATGTCCTTCAATGTAAGTTTAATGAGCCCAAAAGAAGGTAAGCTTGATGGTTTTCCATTTTAAGAGAGTCTGAAGAAACATGAAAGGAGACTCCATTGGGGTATCTTTTTTGAATAGTCGATAGGTTCGAAAAAGGGTAAAATAGCATCGATTAGGCATGTCGATTCAAAACCATTTTAGCGAGTGTGACAGGACAAGATCACTTGGCCATTTTTTCATTTTAAAATTAGAAAAGATGTAACTATGCACTCCATCGGGAAGATTCTTGAGGACGAATTTAACAAGTGTGAAAGAATAGGGTCCTGTTGATCTTTTCAATTTTAGGAGATGCGAAGCAACTACGGACTAGTGGGGGTTTTCTTTTGAGTTTAGTCCCTCAAGCTTTGAAAAAGGGATAAAATTGTACGAGAGTACTCTTCTAAAACGAGAAGTTCCATATAGTATACCTTTGTTCATAGGTTCGGCCGTCCGGACCGAAAATGGGTAAACTATCGTCGGAAAGATGTGACTTCAAATTCGGTTTATTGAGCATGAAAGGCCACAAGATGTCAGCTCAACAATCTTTTCATGTTTAAGAGAGGGTCTAGAAGGGATTAAAATGAGACCCGTTAGTTTTTGGGAGTCTTGAGGGTGAGATCAAGAGAAAAAGGAATCATGCAAATGGCTCAAACTCATATTCAAGAAGACTACACAGACTCCCGAGCCTACAATGTTATTAAAAAACAGCATGGACACCATAATGAAACAAGCACCTACCTAGGGCATCCATGTTAAGTGGCCTCTACCCAGCAAGTTCTGACTCTAGAAATGAATATGATGGTTCCATGTCTAGCGATGGGATCCCGATCCTATGGCAGAGGAAAAGGACAACGAGACACAAAAGTTGGGGTAACAACCTAACCTATATGCTCAAGTTAATTCTTGGAAAAATTTCATTGACCGTCAAATTTTTCTCAAAACTCAAAAAAGTGTCCCAATACCCGATCAAATCCCTCCATATAACTCCTAAATCACTCTAAATGGTTTGGTATAAAGAAATTGATAAGAGAGGCCAAAATGACAAAAGGGCCAAAAGTCTATAAATAGAAGTGGCAGCTCATTATCACCATTCTTTATTGTGAAAATTGACTCACAGACCAAAATACCCCTTTGTTAAAAGAGATGATTACAGGAGCTTTAGAGTACGAAACGAACTTCTTCTTGGACCAAGTAGTACAAACTCCCCCATCTTGCAATTCAATATGTTTGCATTGGGTTTCATTTTTTTGGGTGGCGTCGACCTTAAAAAGGTCAACCCTAGGTCCATGTAGGCTGTCTCAGGACAAGTCGCGTGTATTTTTCCGAGGCGGTAAACTCTGCATGCGTGTACATGCGACTATCACTTAGACAACATGTGGTTATAGCTAAGCGAAGGAACAAAACAACACCTAACCCTCCACGAACTTTGTTGTGTTGTGAGAGATGTATGTCGGTGGAGGAAGGGGCATGAAGCAATTAGTGAGTTGTTGGCGGGAGATCCGAATGTCGTGGACGTGTTGATGCAATGTGGTTTACTTAAGTTCTTCCTTTGTCCATTTATGCGAGCACAACCAAGACTCTTGAATGCCTTGATTGACTACTAGCACCCTAATACAGAGGCCTTCATGCTAGAGGGCTGTAACTGCGGTACCCACCGAGGATATCTACTATTTGGTGGCCTCTCAAGGAGGGAAACCAGTCAATTGGAACATTTCTTGTGGAGCCATAACATAGAATGTGATAGCCGAGCATTGTGAGGTGAAACTCATGTATTCCGGTGTCATAAGTAAGATTACCCCAACCTATCGCATAGCGGGTATTGCTTATTGGGCGGATGCGGTTCCAACTGACCTTGCATGGGGCATCTGCTTTACGGATGGCTGTGTTATCCGATTCTTGAATGCACATATTTTTTGTGGATTACCACTACTTAAAGGTGTATGAAGGAAGTGATTGACCCAGTTACCGGTCGTGGACGCAGAGGAAATTCGGGTTCAAGATGATTTTGTGTTCATTCTTCTTTGAGAGGTTCGAACTTTAGTCCTCATAGAAGTGGTATGGCGACATCGCTCTTTTCTAGCGATATGTAGATGCGTTGGTAATGCTTGTCGCTGACGGTGGTGGAAGGACCAATGAATCGCCGATTATTGGCTTCTTTACATGGATTTCATGGCAGATCCGCTGTCCGAGGATTACCATATGGGGATAGACTTTCTAGACATCGCAGGATACCCACAGTGCCTCTTGGTGAGGAGCGGGGGGAGATGGTTAAGTCTCCACTTGTACAGTTTTTGTTTGTATATGTAATTTTATGTCATTTTGTTATATATATCATTTTTTTTTTTTTTTTTTTTTTTTTTTTTTTGCATATGTTGGACCTGTGCGTCCTGCTAACTTTGCGTGGAATATGCGTCGTCCACGGCCAGAAGTCACAGCTGTCGTTGCTGGGGGAGTAGCAGTAGCAGAGAATATCCCAGCTGGGAAGGCTGAGAGGGTCCTTAGGCGGGGATGAGCATAACTTCACTACACTCACTCACATAGTCCCAATGGCGGAGATAGAGGACCTTCCGCCATCCATACAGCCTCATGTAGTGGGGCACCTTGAATGTGGGTCTGATTGTTTAAATGCGTTTAGCCCATGATGTGGACTATTATAATAGGGCCCATAGGCCTTGAAACTATTTAGACTTTTTACGTACCACAAGCACTACTTGTATATATGTTTTGAGGGCATAAGACATGTGACTCGTTACTAGTCCTATTTTTAGAAGCTTGTCCATCTATGTACTCTAGTTTATTTTATGATGTTATATATGGTTTTTATCTTTGTGTCTTACATATGGATCGCGTGTGCAAAATGTATTTACATGCCCATGTAAATGTTCTTTCATATATGTGGAAGATGCCAATCCCAAATTTGATTAGCTAGAGTATCGTAATTTGGTTTTAATCTCCTAGGAACATGAAAATATGTAATATAATCAAGTTTTGTTCTAAGAGAGATGTACCTAAGGAATCATCGATGTAAATTTGGATCATGAACCGATATACTCTGTTAGCTATGACACAACCGGTTGAAGCGTCGAGATAGACCAGGAGATGAGAGATACCCAATGACAAAACGTCATGAGAAACAACTCAATAATTGCACTATACTTAGCGACATTATTTGTGGTGCACCTAAGCATATACCTCCGAAAAATAACAACTGACCCTGAGGTGTAAATATTACCCAAGCTGCGTAGGCAAGCCTCCATGTGTGTCGGATAGCACCGTCTGCATAACCAACAAACACCTCAAAATCACTTGACATCTTCCATATTGTTGAATAACATCAATGACACGTCAATAGCACTTAAAAGAAACTAAAAGTAATAGTACAAAGACTATACATATGTTACAAAAAGTTACCTGATGACCACATATGAGTAATACTTCTTGAGAGTGAGCCCATTTCTAGGCACCACCAAAGCATTCCCTTCAAAAATAAATAAATGAGAATCGCCCTTTTTAATACCTCTTTTTATGATGAAGGGTCTGAACCACATGGGTTTTGAATTTTCCTACCACCCAGGGGGTCCTTATCTTGGTCATAGACTAGGACGGTGCATTGCCGGAGAAAATCCAAGGACGAACGTACCTATCATACCGACACTTGACCTTATGTTTGTGAGCTCATTGGCGAGGAGCCGCATCTGTAGACTCATTGATTTGCTCAAGGTTTACTAACCGTTATTCAAGTGGAGGAGTGTCTGGCAAGAATTGTACTACCAATTTTAGAGATGGGATCGAACATTCGATGAGCTTGTCACCTCCGACCCTTAGCGAGTTGAAAGATTGAGAAACTTGTTCGCGGTCTTAGGATGTTCGGTAAGCCCATAATGTCGATTATAGCATCAAATGCCAATTTGACTTGGCGATGTTGATAGTTCGTTGTGGAATAGTCTTAAGAGTTTTGTTTACAACTTCCATCTGCCCATTTTCTTGGGGAACAGTGAATTGTGATGAGTGTTCCTGTAGTAACCCAAGATTTGATGTTAATTCAGGCATCATTGTGGTTAGAAAGTGATTGCCATGGTCAATAACAATATCTCTTGGGATGCCGAACCTTCCTTGATACGGTTGAATAAAAGAGAGTTGCAGTCTCTCCATTTTCTTTAAACGTTGGCATAGCTTGACCCACTTAGTGAAGTAGTCTACAACTTCTGATGATATAGTGAATTAACCCTTCTTGTGAGGGTTTGTAGTGTAATCAATCCCCACTTGGTGAAGGGACCAAGCGTGATGACAGGAAACATAGGGCCGGATATTATCGTCTTAGAGAAGACTTGTACGGATGGAACTTCTTGACCAATTCTATACAATCTTTGGTGGTGCTAGAAGTAACACAGCAGTAGAATCTTTTTGGGTTATTAGTAGATACCGTAAATACAAATTTTGATATAATTCCTTTAAATTAGACAATTAATTCAATCACCAACATATAAGCAATTTTTCAGCAGAGATTAACATTTAACCACAACATAAAAAAGAACTTGTAATTTCATAAAACCAATTCCATTACAGTGCTAATTTCTTGGTGACTGGTTGTCTAGCCAACTTCTTTGCTTACGATTTGATGCAGCGACCAGCTCTTCCCAAACCTTGTTTCCTCCCTTCCATCTAGGACAACTTCCTAGCTCCAGGCTTCCTAGCTCCGAGGAATCTAAATGGGCTATCCGGCCCCATACCCAAAACCCCGATGGCCAGTTGCTGTAGCCAGTCCTCCCCAAAGCTGGGAACTCCAACTCAGAACAAGAAAATCCAAAACCTCGAAACCAGAACTCTGCCCCCTCTCCAAAATGATTGCTCTCCTCAAAATAATGCCCCCCTCACCTCCTCGTAAGACTCCTCTGTCATCTCCCTTCCACCCTCTCTTCCCGGCTCATTAATATATCTTATCCTTCATTGTGCTCTTATCTCTTTATTTAATTTCTTATCTCCTTATTAATATCCTATCCTTATATTTGTGTCTTATACCTCCATGCGTAAATCATTTAATTAAAACAAATCAAAATTATTAACCTTTTAAATTTATTATCACGGTCTCATTTCAATGTGATAGGTAATTAATTTTAATTAATTAGTATTTATTTAATCGCTAAGTTATAAAAATTAATTAATTAATAAATATTTAATTAATATTATTATGCCAATCTTTCTTTAAGTAAAAGCATGTTAGGACAATTAATTACCTAATTAATTTGTGCTTAATAATCCCTAAGCATATATATTCAACTAGGGTTTGACTACGGTTTGTTTCCAACAGGACAAATGGAGTAAATACAAGCTCGGTATGGAAATCGTTGAGCCACGATGGTAGCACTCCTCATGTGTAGAGGCATCGACGTGGAATCTGATCTACCTCTCGTCTAGTATCATTGAGTATGAGATAATTGTTAGCGATGGTATTATCGTCGACACTCATCATGAAGCGGTGGGGGCACTTCAAAGTCTAGAGATAGATAAGTATATCTACATACCATGGATTTGAAGATGTGATCAAAAACACATCTTCCCGGATAGGCGATTCTTCAGGCTTTGGCATCACTTGACTCAGGAAGTTTCAAAATAAGCTCTGCGGAGACCAATGACTTTTGGAATTTGTTAAGCGAAGTCTAAGTCAAATTCTTGGAGAGTGACTATCCATCACGATTTTTCCTCCTATAACTACGTGGAGTGATGGCATATGCTGGAGATGGATTCGACAACAATGATGGTGGTCATGCAAAACAAAACATAATGGCTTGGATTGAGTGCATGGACTACTGCCAACACAAATTTTTCGATATAAGAATAATTGAGTTACAGTCCTCACGAGGCCTCAACTCAAGTAATAGATCATGTATTATGAAAACAAATCATCTTCCCGAACTAAAACCATGCCAATGGTTGACTTCACTTGATAACCCGGATATAATAAGAAATCTTTGTTATAGTTAGGTGGATGAAGTAGAGGGGTAGACGTGAGGGCGCATTTCAACGTTTCTAAAGAGCATTGAGTGGCTTCGTCCTAGTAAAAAGGAACGTCTTTCTTAATTGACACATAAATCCCTTGGTGATTTGGCATAGTTGGCGATGGCGTCATAAAAGAAATTTGCCTTGCTTTGTAGACTCTAAAGTTGAAGAATTGTGAGTGGGAGGGGCAAATGGATTCTTGCCTCCACCTTGATATGATCGACCATGATCCACATGGATTGTCTATGGAACCTAACAAACTTCCTGACATTACATCGAAGCTACACTTGTTTGGATTCAAGCGAATCCGAAAGTAGCGATAGCATTCGAAGATAAATTTCTAAGGTGTGTGGGATGATACGTTCTCTTGCTTGAATCGTGATGCTAAATCATCTAGGTGGTACAGAATGTAATACTTGAGATCGTGAAGAGGAAAATACATAGCCCTGGAATGTAGGCTCCAACATTTTACCCCAAGACAAAAGGCATCTTACGATGTGCGAATGTACACCCTGAAGAAATGAATGCCCTTTTTTTGTGTTGGTCTTTGGGTTTGAGTTGGATTTGATTGTATCCAGAAAAAACATCCACTGCATGAAGAAAGGCTTTACAAACAACACATTCATCAATGATTTGGTAGATGAATGGTGTTGGAAAATTATCTTTAAGGACATGCCTTGTTCAAATCACGAAATCGGTACATACATGAATTGTGCCTTATTTTTATTGACCGACCGGGATTTGACACCCATTGAGTCAAATGGATAGGATAGATAAACACTGCCTTTAGCAATTTCTCAAACTCAACCTTAATGGTTGTTGCTTTCTTTGGGTTAACTGGATGAAGCTTCTTTCAAATAGGCTTGGCATCAGGGATTACATTGTGATTTCATGTTCAACTATTTTGGGATCGATACCTAGAATTTCCTCATAACACCAGACAAAATGTAGAATTTTTTGTAAAGATGCAATAGATTTGGATCTCTCTTAAGAACGATGCTGCGAAGACATTCTCCATGATAATGAGGGGTTTGAGGAGATGTTGATTGGTATAGTTTCATCGATAGTTTCTGTATTTCCCTCATCATAAATTTCATGTGTAGCTAAGAGTTTAATAGGACATGGCTGATCTCTTGTTATGGTAACGATGAATTCTCCTTCTTTGATTCGGATTAACTTTGGGAGAAAATATGATTTGTGATGAAGATCTTCCCAAGTTTTGTCCGAACTAGTCATTGCTTAGATTACTGCTTCATCGGAAGGCAACACTAAGTCTAATGAATTGGTGTTAGCAAGAGAAGCTTGAGCCCAAATAGGCTTTAGAAGTGGATCTACCTCTTGTGTAGGAGTTGGATGGAGTGTTAGCTAAAGCTTGTTGGACTAAAGGTATGCTACTTATTTGGTGAACAAGGGCATGGACATGCACAGTGCCTGTCTCATCCATCATGGCTAATGGGGAAGGGACAGAATCCATGGATCCTGGTAGTTAGAAGATGAGAAATTTAAAATATGTCATTATGGTGGTTAGATATAAATTTTATATCATTGTGAGGAGGTGGGTAATCAAGGTACCCATCAAATATGGGCACAAAACCACCCCTACGTTGATGACGCACGGTTGAGGATTATCAATCATCGGGACGTGGATGCCCCAAAGCTGGGTCGGTTTGGAGAAAGACAATTGATCAATGGTCACTATCCGACCCTGCGTGTGGAAGCGGCAGGGCCGGCTTGTAGCAACCACATCTTGCATAGCATAAGTCCAACTCCATCCTAACAAGAGGTTTGCCATCGGGGGAGCATCGACTACCTCTACACCGACACACATGGTCTTCCCTCCAAACTGCACAGGGAAAGAAGTAACTGATGCCAATAGTGCGAGAATGAGCGGCCAGGTGAGGGAAGTAGGTGATGGAGACAAGCGAGCTGGCCATTTGCCTTTAACATGTCAATGGCATAACACGTAATAGAGGGCACCTAAATTAGACCACCGTGTCGAAGATATTCCATGTAAAAGTTTTTGTGGGGTAATCCACTACTATGCAGCTTCACGTGGTAAGGCAGACGAGGTTTTGAGTTGGTTATATCTAACATGATGGTACACGGATTACAAGTCTCAATGGGGAGCTAAGCGGAGTTAACAAAGTTTTCCTCTGAGAAGGGCAACTTGGAGGACCTCCAAAGACATCACATAAAGGGTTTGTGATAAATCCTCCACCACAAAGTAGTTATGGCCGGCCCTTGCGTTTGGGTTATGAGAAACTTTTTAAATGCACCTTTTGGAATCCGTGTCATTGTTTCTCCCAACGTCTTCTCACTCTATAGAGGAAGAGATGGAGGTCAACTTCTTTCCCTTATCATAAGTGCTTGGTTTACTATAATAGTGCACTCTAGTTGATATGAAGCATCACCCCTAACCATATAAACATTCGCGGATGAGGGGGTTGTTCGGAGGTGGGAAGGTTTCTTGGCTGCCCCATAGTGCTAGGAGGCTTGACTTAGATTTTGCCCATGTTGAAATGGGTTCGTCAACACCACATGTTGTTGCTGTGTGAAAAAATTTTTTGGGCCTCACCGGTTGAGGACATAGATGGGTCGGGGTGGTCTTTTCTTCAAAGTTACATGGACCTCACCTCTGTTTTTTTTTTTTCAACATTATCTTTGGGTTTTATCCCCTTACCCTTCTTTCATTTTTTTCTTCCCTTGAGGCTGCTAAGAGCCTTTGGGCTAGTCAGTATAGTGTGTACTAGACATTTTGGTAGGGGGCATCAAAGCGGTAGTTTATTTAGCCAGTGTATTTGTATGGATAAGCTGCTGCAAGCTGCTGTCAATTGCTCAGAGGGAT
Source organism: Picea sitchensis (assembly GCA_010110895.2). Classification (NCBI taxonomy): domain Eukaryota; kingdom Viridiplantae; phylum Streptophyta; class Pinopsida; order Pinales; family Pinaceae; genus Picea; species Picea sitchensis. Next base: position 5,856 of record SNQJ01S0175788.1, on the reverse strand, counting down.
TGGTTTGTGCTGAACCGACAATACCATCGACATGTGGTCAACTCTTTGTCTAGTTTTATCGAGTATTGAGCATTAAGAGCATCTGGCAAGATGTTGTATGTCATTGGAATGAGAATAGATGAGCTCAAATTATTGAGCCCTCGTGATGGCGTCTTCTTTAGAAAACTCGATAATGCTTAATGTCTTTGGATAACAACTTGGGACCAAAGACTTAAGGAACCCTCAAGCGGGAATCTTTGAGGTGGAACTAGTACCTTGATTAGACTCTTCCGGCGTCTCCATTCTTAGATGCGATCATAGATATGGTTATGATTTGTTATACGATTTTGAAATTAGAGAGAAACTTTGTTCCGATTATGCATTATCTCATAGGTAGCTTGGAAATGGTGAAATCCATAGCCGATTCACCAAAGAAGAGTTTCTTGACGTCGGTATCAATGTACCATTTTGGCCTCCCAATGAGAGTGCAGTTGAAACAATGCATAATTATGCGGAGTCATCTTTCAAATGAGTTAGATGAGCACCAAAATGAAAGGTAGTCACATGACCTCCTGGATCTTCATTAGGCTTGGCTTTGAACTTTGGAGGAATGTTTGAAGGCAACTTCATGGAACATGGGAGGCCAACACGGATCATGACAAATAGAATCATTCAACAACCTTGTCAAATCTGACAAGTGTAAAGTCCTGAGGAATGGTAGTTTGGGTTGTTTAATGGCGATAACCTAGGAAAAGGGACACAGGTTTGGTGGCACGGGTTGCCGGAAAAGTTTAGTACATTGGCACGGATGCAGGTAGAAACCATGGCCTGGGCAGTGATAAGGATTTTGCATATGTGGAGACATCCTTGACTGATTTCCCAAATAGGACATAGATTGTTGGGCATGCATTGTATTTGAAGGACTTTTGGAAGGATTACCCCATCAGTCTGTGAGGGATAGGCATAGTAGTTTGTATGGGGTTCCATTGATTTTGAAAAGAATTTTGGTCGGCATTCGAGAGGAGGGAATGGATCCTTGCCACACAATTCCAAGGTCCTACTAGGTTTTACCCCTGTGCAGGAATAATACATCGCATAGGATTTTGTGATCCAAAAACAGGGTTTCCCCCAGTCGAGAAAGAAGATGATGAGAAGGTGTTGTTACCAAGCGTTTTGTTCCAAGAAAATGGTTTCAAACCTACTGGCATACTATCGCGAAGGTGGTCCTTGACTCCTGCTCCAAATAGCGATTGTGTGGGTTTCCCAGTAGGATTCTTGTGTCACCAAGTGAAGGGGACGGAGGAGGGATATGGCCTCCTCCATAAGGAAAAGTATTAAAGACTGAGGTACCCATGTGACCTTGTAGAGGTAGCTAGAGCTCCTTACCAGTTAGTCGTAAAAGTGGATTAGGAAAGTATAGGACTTGTACCGAACTAGGCATCCCATATGAAATGGAAGGTCTGTCTCACTAGGTGTGAAAGGGGTTGTAGCTGCCGCCAAAGAGATGGAGTTGAACCCTGTGAAGTAGTTGTGGTCAAGACCATGGTAACTGGACCGGCGATGGTAGGTTAATATGATAGGCTCTCGTGGTGACAGCAGGTGGGTGGGAATTGAAGAATTCCTAGTAGAATTAACAACATTTGTTTCCATTGCTATGTGTGACAATGTCTGGCACTAAGTAAAATTGAATTGAATTACGATAAGGTGCCAGTCCGATTTGGGGTTTAAAAGCGAGCCAAGAGCGGTGCTTCAAGGTCCAAAATGGTGATTCCTCCGAGGGGTTGTTTGGGCATAATGGTTTGTAACGGTTTCTTCAAAGGGCCCTTGTTGGTCTAGCTTCCACCTTAATGGTGGCGGGGTTGGCTCCGGTCTTATGAAGCGGTGAGCCAAGAAACCTTTAGGCGACTGAACCGACATCTCCCACTATGTGAGAAGATCCAAGACACTCTAAGGTAGTCCAAACGCTCAAAAGTATGACCACTACAAAAGAATCCTAGAGATAAAACAAACAAACACTAAATTGGTGGAGGAATAGTTACAGCGATAACTAGAGCAACTAAGTTGCAAGTGGAGGCTAGAACAAGGAAGCACCCTCCGGTGCTCTCGCAAGCATGGCCGAGGTCTTCCCTAGGTACCGTGGTGTACCCTGCATTAGTCACCTACATGTCCCCTAACAAATGTGTTGGCTAGAACACTTACATTGCTTAAGCAGTCGCAGTGAATTTATAGTCGAAGTCGGGTAGACCACAATGAGAGAGGGTATTGAGCACGACTTTGTCCAAGGGTAATAGAAAATGGTTGAATACAAATGGGGACCTGGGGTGGATCTGAGACCCATGAATCCCTATGGAAAATGCAGCATATGACGAAATGCCAAAACAAGCCCTCTATGTGTTCTCCACTCACGATTGGTCCGACTTTGGAAGGGTTATCTGCATACCTTTTTTCACATGACCTCATGTTTTATCCCACAGTGTGAGAGAGGGAGTGTCACGGATAACTTTCATGGCCCGGACTTAAGGCACTCCTATCTTAGACTCCAATGTTTGATTTTAAATGGCCTTGAAGGTTTCCTCTCAACCTGATCCAAGGCCCTAGTCTGAACTAGTTTGTGAACCCTACAAACATAAAGTCTAGTAGATTTAAATTTAACATTACTTTTATGGATTTGTCTTACATCCAGGGGTATGAGGGGGTGAAACCGATGATGTGTAAAGATGAAAGAAAAAAATGAATAAAAATATGGAAACAAAACTTTTACTTGAGATGCAAAATTTCAACAACTTTTTCAAAGAAAGATTTTTTAACTTTCTAGTTTTGGACAACAAACTCAAAGGAATTTCACTTTGACTATGAGCTACTTGTGATCTAAGTGAGCGCAGAATTATGAAATAAAATACTTTCCTAAGCCTAATAATGCGAAACACCTTGTTCAACCAAACAAGAAAATGAAAAGATTTTTTATTTTTATTTAAAGTGCTCATTTTTAAATTTTATTAAAAAAAAAAAAAAAAAAAAAAAAAAAACCAAGAAATTTTTTTTGGCCTAAATGCGGATCACAAAGAATCATATTAAAAAATCACACAATAGCAATTGTAGAAACAATGACTCTCACAAATACATGTCAGTCAGGATTCGACTATCAGTCAAATAGCCAGTGAGGCATGTATATCTAGAGAAACTCTAAGAAAAAGTAAGCAGTCGAGACCAAACAGGGAAGAGACCGATATTGATATTGAGGGATGCCAGAGGCTTGGTCTCTTTCTATGGAAAACAAATGTCACAAAGGAAAAAAATAAAAGGGGAAAAACAATCTGAGATAGATTTGTTAGCAAACAGGGCTTCAGAGCCAATTCAGAGAAAACCCCTGAAAATGTGTGATTCGGCGAGGAGAGGAAGGAATTCCTATGAGGGTTCTCTGAACTCTACAACTCTTTGCTACCTCTGACTAAGCGTTCACACACGTCAGATGTAAGGGGATGGGGTCTTAGTCACCGCGTGTGCATTAATGGATTAGGGAGTGTGGGCCTTTATTCAAGAGGGATTTTCAAAGAGTTGTTCAACATTTTGGAAAAGAAGGGGTTGTGAGTTGACCCTAATGCCAAGGTAAGCATGTATTAGTACCAATTTAGGTTTATAACAATAACCTCTACAAGATTGCTCTCTAGTGTAAGTCATAATTCAGAAAGGTATACCATTTTGCTATAACTCCTTTTACGAGAGGTTTCAAGTGAAGTGACACTTGGAGGAATTGCATAAAACACATTGAAAGAAAATTATGTATGGAGTTTAGGATCTTGCCATTCTGGGTTCAAAGTTATGATTACTTCAAGTTAGGGTTGTTGACTAATCCAAAACTAGGCATGTGAGACTAAAAGAAAAGTTTGATGAAAATGCTAGTCTCTTGTTTTTAAGAAGTTAAGAGGAAAGGTTGTTGGGATGTGATCATATACACCAGGTTTATTACTGAGCTACAAATCATATTTGGATGATAAAATTGATGATGGATTTTGGATTTGAGGTACATGTTGAGTACATGGTTGGATAAGTAGTTGATGAGTTGACACATACATGGTGTATAGTTGATGATGTTAATTTTTATATTGAGAAGTCATAGTTGATGAGTAGTTGACATGTGATTGGGTACATACTTGGTACATGGTTGGATACACTTGTTTGTGGTATAGTTTGATTCTGATTGGTGCATGGTTGATGTACTTGTTGTTTATGAATGCAGGTTGATTATAGTTTGAGGTAGAGGTTGATGCATGTTGATGCATGGTTCAGTTATTGGTACAAGTTTAAGAAACATTATATCTCACAGTGGTGGTGTGACAGTGGTTCCATCTTTCTACTTCTAATAGCCGGGGTGGAAGGATGGGGCAAGGATAAGGTAGTTGTAGCAGGAGAACATTGGGTTAGCGCCTCCTTAAGTTTGTAGACAAAGAATTAGGGAGTTAGAGCTTCCATCAAGTTATAGCACGAGAAACTAGGGTTGGAGCCTCCTTCCAGGTTGATTTGGAGAAAACAAAAGGAAGTTAGTGCTTCCAATGGATATGGTCTTCAAGACATATAAGAAAAAATTCGTGGTTTTCTCCCGATTTGGGTTTCCACGTAAAAATTTGGTGTCTTGTGTATGTGAGTGATTGTTTATTTCTTACGCTCATTATTGGATAATAATTCTATATTGATATAACATTTTGAAGAAAAATGATTATAATTATGCTATTACTAGTTCACCCCCTCTCTCAGTAATCAACTTCCTTTATCCACTTTGCTTTCAATGTCATCAGTCAAGGCTACACTAACTTCATCAAAGGAAAAAGATTGTAACTCACAATTAACAAGCGCAATTTTTTTTTCTTGATCCTTAAGTTTGTTTTTCTTGTTCCTTGGTTTGTTGTCATTAAATGATGTCCAGTACTTGAGTCAAAAATTTGCTTGTGTTTGAAGTATATGTACATTTTTGTGCAGTATGCAAAAAACAAGCCTGAGAAACTAGGGGGTTGGAGCCTCCTTCCAGTTGCAGCTGGAAAACAAAGGAAGTTGGTGCTTCCAATGAATGTAATTCTTCAAGACATATAAGAAAAAAAATTCCGTGGTTTTCTCCCGATTTGGGTTTCCACGTAAAAAATTGGTGTACTGTGTATGTGAGTGATTGTTTATTTCTTACTGCTCATTATTGGATAATAATTCTATATTGATATAACATTTGAAGAAAAATGATTATAATTATGCTATTACTAGTTCACCCCCCCCCCTCTCAGTAATCCAACACTTCCTTTATCCACTTTGCTTTCAATGTCATCAGTCAAGGCTACACTAACTTCATCAAAGGAAAAAGATTGTAACTCACAATTAACAAGCGCAATTTTTTTTTCTTGATCCTTAAGTTTGTTTTCTTGTTCCTTGTTGTTATCAGTAAATGATGTCAACTGCCCAGTCAAAAAATTTGCTTGTGTTTGAAGTATATGTACATTTTTGTGCAGTATGCGAAAACAAGTGAGAACATTAGTGAGCATTCCTTTCTACATAGAAATTGTATATTGTGGAGTCTTGCTAATCAATGTATTCAACATATTAATCATTTTTTCAGTTCCTGTGATTTTGATGTGCTTCAAATATTCTTGAAGTGAAAAATTGAAAGTCTCTTTAAGAATACAATATAAACCAATCCACACAAAAAAACATCCTACGACTCCTCATTCAATTTTGGGATGATCTTGGATTATAAACACCAATTTATACTAAGGAAGAGAAGAACTCTTACAAATTATCTTATAACTCCTTAAATAGACATCAAATCCTTATAACTTCTATTAACACCTTATTACAACATTATATTTCATCCTTAGAAATTCTATTAACTCCTTATTA
>SNQJ01S0175787.1:0-20053 GCA_010110895.2 Picea sitchensis | reverse complement strand
AACAAGATATGTACAAGAAATAAGAAGAGTTTTGTTACCTTTAAAAGAAGAAGTCTATTCCATCCTGCTTAGTCTTCTTTGTAGGTTCCTTTTCTTCAGCAATTGATGCTTCGTGTTTCTCCTTCCTTTTCTTTAGCTTGGGACAATGATTCTTGTAGTGACCATTCTTTTGACAGTTGAAGCATTGTACTTCTGAAATGTCTTTTTCTTGATTTGGCTTCCTCCTTGAAATGAACTTCCTTTTGTTCCTGAAGTTCTTGAATCTTGCTGTGAAGGCTTGATCATCATACTTTTTTTGGGGTTTCTCTTTTGCACCGATCCTTGATTCTTCTTGAGCACAACAAGTCCAAAGTTCTTCAAATGTCGGATACTCCTTTCTTGTGTTCATGCTTGCGGCAAATGCATCCACGTCCTGGGAAGACCATTGAGTACTATGTTTACCAACTCCTTCTCTGAGATGATCTCTTCAATAGCTTGTGGTTGATTTCCTAACTGAGAGATTCTCACAAAGTATGATGTTATGCTGTCATCATCATTCATCTTCATGTCACAGAGCTCATTCTTTAGACTCATTACTTGTCCAATGTTTCTGACTGAGAAGACATTTGTTAGGGCATCGTACATCTTCTTCGATGAGTCAATATGGGAGATGTAGAGTATCAAGTGGTCTTTTATAGATTCCACTATGATACTCATAGCCTTCTTGAGCACAACAAGTCCAAAGTTCTTCAAAATGTCGGATACCCTTTCTCTTGTGTTCATGCTTGCGGCAAATGCATCCACGTCCTGGGAAGACTCATTGAGTACTATGTTTACCAACTCTTCTCTGAGATGATCTTCAATAGCTTGTGGTTGATTTCCTAACTGAGAGATTCTCACAAAGTATGATGTTATGCTGTCATCATCATTCATCTTCATGTCACAGAGCTCATTCTTTAGACTCATTACTTGTCCAATGTTTCTGACTGAGAAGACATTTGTTAGGGCATCGTACATCTCTCTTCGATGAGTCAATATAGAGATGTAGAGTATCATATTCATAGATTCCACTCATGATACTCATACATTGATATCACTCATATTTGAACTCTCCATTGTGCCACAAATGTCTCTGTGGTCTCTTCCTCTTTCCTTCTTCAAACTCTGGCTTCACGATCTTCCTTTCACAATATCCAACACTTTATTCTTGGCAAGGATGAGGTCAACTCTTGTCTTCCACGCTATGAAGGAGGTTCCAGGCATCTAATTTGTTCTCTAACTTCATAGAATAAGTCATGGTTTTGACTTGGTCAAACCTTAGATTTGACCTCATATAAACCTTCAAACTTCAATGTATGTCTTGTCTTGTTGAGAGTATTAGAGAGGCGCTAGGCTAGAGTGCACTGATCTATCTAGAGATTAGGGTCAATCCATTTACTTAAGGTGACTCAACAAGAGGATTAGGTTTCTGCAACTGCACCTTCTAGTAACCCTAGCGATAGTGTCTTGAAGCTGCTTCTGCTAGTAACTCCTATGGCAGTTCTCAACGAGCTCAATATCCTAGCGGTTATAGCCTTCCAGTTTAGACTGAATGAAGGAGGTGGGCCCATAACCTATTAGAATATAAGTGGATGTGTCGTTTTACCATTGACAATACTCTAGTCACCCAAACCATGGGCAAAAGCCACCCTCTGAGCACCTAACTCCTTTGACAGAGAATTATTCAAGAAGAAAACCCTAGGCTAGATAGCCAAACAAAGGGCAACACACCTTTCCCAAATGATAGCATGCCAACAAGAGCTGATCAGATAGTCCAAAACCCCTAGCCAAGAGATAGTCCAAGCCAAACGTGATTCAAGTTAGCTGCAGCAGGTTGCAATGGCATTCCTCCCTCAAACCTGCAGATTAAAGACTGGCATTACAGTAGTGCACAAGATCAGCACTGTAACTTGAGACTGCCTGCCAGAATTAGAACTGACCTCCTGTATTTATACTAATTCTGGCTAACTACCTGGCCGATTTCTCATTTTGGGTATCTGTCTCTTCAGTATATATTATTATTTCTGGCTGAATTCTTTTCTTGGAGGCTAATAACCTAATATAAATTATCTTCTTGAGCCGACAAGTCTCTAGGAAGACACAACTCATTAGGTTTCTTCTTGCTTCCCCGAGTATTCTATCCTTGTCAGGTTTACACATGGAGGTAAATACCTCCCCAGCTACCATAATATCAACAAATTGATCTCTATTTTGTAATTATATCATATATTTCAATCTACTGCTAACGTTTCCACATATAAATATTAAGCCTACCATGGATTAATGCCGATCATTAAACCAAGAGAACTTCGCACAGCCTAAATTCTACCTAAAATAATGTGAGCAAACCTAAGCTTCCATGGCGTCAATGGTGAGCAAAAATACAACTTCTTCATGAGAATGATGATTGAGGAACTTTTTTAATTAAAGAATACCTTCTTGGTCTGTGAGGTTGTGACAGTCTCCATTACTGTAAACAGTTCTCATTTGACATTCTAGCTCTTTCTTTATTTCTAATTTATGTTGTTTTACTTCTATCACTTTATAACTCTAGCTACTTAAAATTGAGGTATTAAAATGATATAGGTAGATTTCAAATGTATATTTTAATAATTAACAAATCTCACTTTATGTGCATGATATAAGTTCATGGCGTCATTTTCTTACCTCATTCCACCCCCACCAAGAGAACTTACATTAAAGTATTAATATATTAAATTAACCTTTATACTTTATATTAAATTAATTATTTCTATTTATCTTTTATTAATGTATTAACATCAAATTTAAAACATTACAGCATTAATGTATTGAATTGTATTTCAGTTACTAAATAGATTATAAAGTAATACATTAATAATGTAAAATATATTAATACTGTATAACACATTAATGTGATATTACATAAGTGAATTACTATATTAATAATCTATTAAATAACTAATGTATTAATACTAAATAAATTAATATATTAAAAAATATTAATCTATTGATAATTAATCCCTTAATGTAATGTATAAATTAGTATCAATACATTATTATATATATAATGTATTAATGGGTGAGTTACTAATAATAGTTTATAATATATTAATTATTTATTACTTTTATAATTGTATTATTTTAATATATATAGGAGTCATCTAAAAAATATTAATACAAATACAATATTAAATTATTAAAGTATATAAAAGTACAATAATGCATTAAAGTAATACAATATTATATATAATGTAATGTAATAATTAAATTAATAAATACTTTAATATAAAAAAATAATATAATAATAAAATAAAATACATTAAACTACTTTACAATATTATTGTATAAATACAACATTAATATATTAAAAAATACATTGGTAAGATAAGAACAAATTCTCACGAATTCCATAGTGAAACTGTGCATTGAAAAATTCCTAAAACTTCATGGGATGAAAGAGTGTGTACCCTTTGTGACACTAAGAAGGTTGAAGATGAAAATCACTTTCTCTTAGATTGTCCAGCCTACCATATTAGGATCTCATTTTCAAAATATTTGTCATACTACCAACCTTCCTAACCTCTTAACTCAACAAAACTATGGTGATCTTGGAAAGCTTCTTAATCCTCTTTCGAGCACATAATTCTTTTTATTATAAAGAATCACAAGTTATCACGTGTAATAGGCGACACAATCATCATCATCATCATCATATTACAATTTTTACATTAAAATATCAATTCATTAATACAATATTCATGTATACATTAATTCAATTAATACAACAATCATTAATACATTAACACAATGTTATACAATAATACATGAAAAATTACATTAATGTATTCAAGTGCATTATTATATTAACGTAAAAACATAACACTTCATATCACATCACTTGTCAATTGAGCTACCCCAAAGTATTAATACAATAAAACATTATTTATATATTAATAAAGTATTCAAACATTAATAAAGTAATAAAACAATAATAAAGATAAAATAATAATGTATTAATACATTGATGGATAATACATTAATGTACTCAAAGCATTAATGTTCACTAAATAATACATCAATGTTATATAAATTAATGTATAAAAATAATAAATATAAGTATTAAATGTATTAAATAATTGAAAATTAACATAATTTATAAATTAAAGTGCATTAAAACATTGATGTATAACTTATTGTATGAATGTGATGTTTGGCTATGTTTGTCATTGCAATGTTGGGCTATGCGTGTCATATTAGGTTTTATGCATCACATAGCAACAAGGGGTTAAGTTTGTCACCAGACGCTTGGAAATGTTTGTCAAGTATTACAACGTACACTATGTATGTATATCACAATCACAGCTATGGTTCGTCAAGACAAGGATGACGCAGGTTCATGTGCTGCACACACTAGAAAAGTTCTACAAGACAGACAAAGGAAAGATTTTTGTAACATACGAGGTATGGGCATGAACGCTACACATGAATGGGATTATGTTCATCGTTTACTAAATAAGGGGGTTATGTTGGTCACATGCCACATATGGAAATGTTTTCCATAATGCGATATTATTTTTGTACATCACATTGTGACAGGGGTTATGTTCGTCACATTATGATGTTTGGAAATGTTTGTCACATCATGACGTTAGGATATGTGTGTAACATTGTGTCGAGAGGATATCTTCATCAAAATGCAACTAGGCAGTTATGTTCCATCACATCAGAAGATCTATTTATGATAATCACACACATGTTAATATATTTGTGAGATTGCAATATAATAACATCACATCAGACATTACAATGTGGCTTTGTGCTTTCTATTGCAAATGTAGGATTTTGTATATCACATCGGTGGTTGGTTGGTTTTGTACATCAAATTACAATGGTCACATACGTTCATTGAAATGTGACATCGAGAAATGATCATGAATTCATTAATACAATATTAAATAAACCATGACCTAATAAATACAATAATCATTAATAAATTTATACAATATACTACATTAATAAAGTAATATACTGAAAATACATTAATAAACCAATATATTAAGAAAGTATTAATACATTCAATTTACACTTTATAATGTATTAAAATTAATTATTAGTATTTCATCATTAATGTATTGATACTTAAATTTAAATTGAATTACATTATTACATTAAAGTATTAATACAATAAAACATTATTTATATATTAATAAAGTATTAAACATTAATAAAGCAATTAAATATTAATAATGTACTAATGTAGTGATGAACTAATATACACTCTAATAAAGTATTAATATATTAATTAAATAATACATTAATGATGTATAAATTAATGTATAAAATAATAATTACAAGTATTAAATAAATTAATATAATTTATAAATTAAAAGTATTAAAAGATTAATTAATGTAATTTAGTGTGTGAATGTAATGTATTAATTGATTAATAATAATGTAAATTGCATTCTTTAATTAAAGAAATGTATAAATTGAATTATTATACGTGAATGTATACTAAATGAAACACAAATTAATAAATATGTTAATAGAATACAAATAATACATTGTTAAAGTATTAATATGGTAATAAAGGTACCACATTAAAACCACTTTGTAAATTAATATTATAATAAATAAAAAATTAATGTACATAATTCTATATTAAAACACTCCATTCATTAATGATTCACTTAATACATTAATTAAATTAATATATAATAATCATTAATGTATTACTATAATATGCTACATTAATAAAGTAATACATTGAATATATATTAATAAACCAATAATATATTAAGAAAGTATTAATATATTAAACATTCATCACATTGTAATGATAGCTTTCATGCTCATCACATCATGCATGAAAGGTTACGCTTATCACATTGTGACATACATATATGTTTGTCACATTCCAACATTACTATGTTCGGTCAAATCAGGACATCCATTTATGTTCATCATATTGCTTTACCTGCTGGCTATGTTCATCACATTACACGCTATATATGTTTTCACATTCTCATTACTACTAAGGTTTCCATGGCGATAGGTTATCTTCGCCACATTTGCGATGACATGGCTATGTTTTTGATGTCATGTATATGTTCGTAATATCATGCATGTGACATGGCTAGATTCATCACACAAGCGAATTTTAATATACATTTTCTTCAACATTGCACGCCCATATACATGTTTCCTTGTCACTTTGCGACGTTACTATGTTTGTCACATTATGACATCCATTTATGTTCGTTATGCTGCGACGAAAGGGAGATGTTCATCACATTTTGATGTCTTTATATGTTTGTCAGATTGACAGACATTACTTATATTTGTGATGACAGTGGATAAGGTTTGACACATTGTCATGACATTATCTTCATCATTACTGTGACAAATAAGGTTAGGTCTACCGCTATTTCAGACGCCCTCAGACATGTTCATCACATTGTGACGCTCCTCAGATATGTTCACTTCATCTCATGTTACTAATACTTTGACATTTTGGCATGACATGGCTAGATTCATCACATTGTGACGGCAATTCTACAAGCTTTTCACATTATGACGCCCATATATGTTTCTCACATTCGAATTTTACTCGCTTGTCACATTACGACATCCATTTTTTTCTTCACACTACAATGAAAGGGCTATGTTCATCAAGCATTGTGACATTACTATGTTTGTGATGAATGTTCGACACATTGTCATGACATGGCTATCTTCATCACATTGTGACAACAAGGTTACGTTCATCACATTGCTTATCGCCTCAGATATGTTCATTACATCAGACGCCTGTGTATGTTCATTACATTTCAACGTTACTACATTAAACACATTTTGATATCCATTTATGTTCATCCTGATGCAATATCTGCTATAAGAGTTCATCACATGAAAATGTTGGTTTATGTTTGACACATTATGAAATGAAGTTATGACCAAGTTTAAAATTTTTTTTTAATGAAGTGTTTCCTTTGTGACAAAGATAAGAACTTTGAATTGATAAAATATGTTGGCTACATAGTAGGCTGTTCCTAGAATCATATTTTTCGAAAGACATTGATAGCAAAAGATATGGAACTGAAAATTATGTCATTCCAAATAATCTATCCATTCCAAATAAGAATATATGAAATTAGACTATCCATTTATGCATTCCACTTTTTGGTGTTGCAAAACATATTTTTATAATTTAAAATACATTTTATTGAAAACATTGGAATAATATAATTGTTTATTTCAATTTATAAATATATAAAATATGAATATACAAAATTTTAGAATTATATCAATATATTTATATTAATAAAACGTGTATTTTATAGTATTATAACATTAACTGAATTCAATATAATATATTATATAAAACTAAAACTATAATAATGAATTTGATAATGTAAATAATAATCAATTTTATATATATATTCATTCAATATAATATATTATATAAAATTAAACTATAATAATGAATTTGATAATGTAAATACACCAATTATATATAGATTAATTTTATGTATTTATTCATTTTAATGCAAATTGACAATTTATCAAAAATAAATAAAAATAAACATTTGAAAAACTAAATTTTTAATTATTTAGAGTGGATATAAATTTGGTATATTCCCAATTCAATTGTAATGTAATCATGTTTATATAAATATATTGAATTTATGTTTTGTATATACCAAAAAATTAACATAATAATTTTATGCTATTTAGAAATATTAAAATTTTTAAATATATATAGATTTTAATTATTATCAAAATCTGTTAAATTCCATTTTTTAATATATAGACATTTTAATTTTATTCAAAATTTGGTATTTATATGATAGATGGATGCTCAAGGATGGTGTACTCAGGTTTCATGCCATTCCTGTGAAGTGTTTGGTGGAGAAAATTCGGTGGATGATTCTACTGACTTCCTTGGTAGAATTTTGGTTTTGCGACCTTTAAAGAAATCACCAATACAATGGGTAAATTTATCTACTTCGACTCAAATTCTTTAAGATGGTGCAACAAACAGAGTTCTTGGGTGTTGGTGGAATTTGAAATGGACATGGGTCTTCCTACTTCTATAGAAATCACCATTGGGGATCGGACCTTAAGCCAACCTGTTGACTACTGGAAAGAGCCCTTCTGTGTCACTCCTATGGTTCTCCTGGTCACCTAAAAGACTCTTGTCTATCAAAACCTTGGTCTAGAGGTGCAAAAGTTTCAACCTTGGATCCAGTTTTTCAGGTCTCTTCGACTCTTCTGCCCCACAACACCCCAGATTCCTTCCTAGGTAAGATGGCACCTCTCTTTCCTACTTTTTTTTGATCTTTGTCGAATAAAGAATCGAAATTTCTTCACAACCATGAAAAGTGGGTCCAAGAAATTTTTGGAGATTTTTGGAAAATTATGATGAATCACATCCCTGATGTGGATGGTCTACTAGGCCCAAATTCTGGGGTATGTCCCTCTAAAAGATCCCCTCCCTTGACCAATATCCCCCCCCAGTCTCTGAGCTCCCCCTTCCTTCTCCCCCTCACCCTTAGGTCATATTCCTGTTTCTGTCCCTTTGAGAGTATCCTCGACCCTCCTTCAATTTGTCTCCCTCTCCCTTGTTCCCCTTCCGGTCTCAAACACCTATTCTTTGGACCCCCTCTTAGAATCTAAGTAAATGTAAATTTATGGAAGAAACCAAAAACTTGTCCCTTAAAACCTCCAGGTGATGTCAAAGGTGGCCTGTCCCCTCTCCCTTTCCTCTACTCCCCTCTTTTACAAAACCCTTCGACTGTCTCACATGATCGTCCCCCTTCCTCAGCCCTTAGAGAAGGATTTTCGTTTCTGGTGGTGGATCCATGATTCTCTTATGCTTTAACATTCGCAGGTTCAGAGGTGCCTCCAAACTAGCCTCCCTCAAATCGTTATTGTCACAAGTTTCCCCAACTATTGTTTTTTTACAAGAGACCTTTGTTAGTTATGAAAAGGAAAAATGCTCCTTCCTAAAGTGCCTCCCCTTGTGGATCTATGTTGCAATGAAACCTAATGACAGATTAGGTGGACTCTTAGTAGGGTGGAACCCTGTTTTGGCTGAGCTTAATTCCCTTGGCACCATTGCAGGTATATTCTTGGAAGGCAGGCTAAAAAATTCAGCGAAAAAAATCAAAATACTCAACTGCTATGCTCCGTATAAGGATAGTGAGAGATTCTAGAAATTGATTGTGGATTCTGGACTCCTCAAAGAACTGTGACTCATAATTGGTAGCGACTTAAATTTTACACTCTCCTCCCAAGAGATTTGGGGGAGCTTGGCAAGAACAGATCCTCTATCCGATTTTTTCTTAAACCTCCTTCAGGATTATGGCCTGGTGGACCTTCCCCTTCACACCTATTACCGACTTGGAGGAATGGACATACTGGAAAGGCTGGAATTGCTAAACGCCTTGATAGATTCCTCTTGGATGGAAATCTTCTCTCCAGCTAGCATACCCTTAAGTCATGGACCATAAACTCAGATATCTTGGATCATAATCCGATTTGCTTGCAGTTTTGCTGATCACCACTGTGTGTACTCTCCCTTTAAATTTAATAGTTCGTGGATCTCAGAGCTGGAATTCAAATCGATAATACTCTTGACTTGGGCCTCCATGGAAAATTGGGCTAATAAGTCCTCTTGTGCCCTAGTTTGCGAAACGTTGAACTTCTTAAAGAAGCATGTGATAACTTGGCAAAGGGAAAAAAAAGAGAAACAAAAATCAGATTTATCTCTTATAGATTCAAATCTGACAAGGATTCTAGAGAGTTGACAGTCTCAGATTTTCTCACAGGAGGAACTCAATATTTTGAGAGCCCTAAATATCAGGAAAGAAAAGATTCTTGCCACTGAAGAATCGACTTGGCGACTCAAAAGCCGTGCTCTCTGACTTCAAAATGGTGACAAGAATACCAGATTCTTTCACAATTTTGCCACACATAGAAGACTGCAAAATTCAATTTGGGAGATCACCAATGCTGATGGTATAACCCTTTCCAGCGACTCGGAGATCAAGGAACATGCTTACCTTTATTTTAAAGCTCAATTCACGGCCCCTGAAGTAGAAGATATGCATAATCAATTCCACATTTTAAAAGATGTTCCAAGATTTTTTTCAGATGCTGAAAGAGATGAAATTGGGACTCCAGTCACTATCGAAGATCTTGAGACTACTATTAAAAAAATGCCTAAAGAGAAGAGCCCCGACCCAGATGGGTGGACTTAAGAACTCTTCCTCTCCTTCTTTGACGTCATGGGGAAGGATCTACTCTTGGAAATCGAGGTATCCAGAAACAGAGGATACATCCCAGGGTTATATAAATGCTACTTATTTTATTAATTCTTATTCCAAAAGTTTTCAAACCTACAACTTTCAGTGATTTCAGACCCATATCCTTATGCAACTTTGTTTACAGTGATCTCGAAGATTATTGCAAATGGTATCAAAGAGAAATTAGCCAGCTGTATTTCAAAAGAGAAGTTCGACTTCCTAAAGGACATGCTGATTTATGACGCTGTCGGCCTAGCTTAGGAAATTATCGATTCGGTTAAAACAAAAAAGCTCAGATCCATTATCCTAAAATTAGACTTAAAAAAAGGCTTCTATGATAAATTCAGCTGGCAGTTTCTGCGTTTAATTCTAATCTAGATTGGGCTTAAGTGGGATGTCATCCAATGGATAATGACTCTATTTTGTGTCCAGAATGTCAGAATGGCAGTTCTTATAAATGGTTCCCCCACCAATTTTTTTAAAAGCCACCGAGGATTGAGATAGGACTCTCTCACCTCTTTTGTTCCTTCTTATAATAGATTGCCTAAGCAGGCAAATCAAAAAGGCAGTCTCGAATGGATCTTTCAAAGGAATCAAAATAATTGTTGACACTTTTCTTTCACACTTGATGTTTGTAGATGATGTCCTTATACTGGGGAATGATAATATCGAAGAGTGGTCCTTCTTACACAAAATTATAAATCAATTCTACAAAGCCTCAGGCATGGCTATCAACTGCCAAA
This sequence comes from Picea sitchensis, assembly GCA_010110895.2. Lineage (NCBI taxonomy): Eukaryota > Viridiplantae > Streptophyta > Pinopsida > Pinales > Pinaceae > Picea > Picea sitchensis. The sequence continues at coordinate 9,000 of SNQJ01S0175787.1, read as the reverse complement.
AATCCTGCTTCATAGCCCAAAATATCACTTCGGATCTAGCCAAAAAAATTGAGTTATGTTTTTAATATTCAATTCCAGGTGTTTGATGATGGTATGAAGTATCTTGGATACTTTCTAAAGGCTAATAACTATAGAGTGACAGATTGGAACTGGCTTCATTAAAAATTGAAAGAATAGAGGCTGGTCCTTTCGGTGGCTCTCCCTTGGTGGCAGAGTTGTCCTTGCAAAGGCAGTCCTCCAGAGAATTCCTATTTATTAGCTCATCTTAGTCAAAATTCCCTCCTCCACACTGCTTCACATTAAACAACTTATCACCAACTTTATTTGGCGTGGGTCCAGGAAGTCAAATGGTTTCCACCAAGCCAGTTGGAAAAAGATATCACTCCCAAAGGAGTATGGAGGATGGGGTTTATGTAATCTAGAATGGTTCGCTCAAGCTCTCGCAACAAAGTCCTGTTGGAGAGGCCTCTTTGGCGATGGACTGTGGAGTTTAGTTTTAAGGAAGAAATATCTGAAGGGAATCAATGTTCCCTCATGGATTAAAAGAAACCATTTTAATTTACCTTTGGCTTCCATCATTTGTAGGAGCCTTGTGTCAGCTTTACCGATCATTCTAAGGTGGTTATCCTAGAATGTGGGCAGTGGAAAGAAGATCTCTCTTGGTCTTGATGCTTTTATTGGAGGTAACGATTCATGTTTCTTGTCCCCATTTCTCATCTCTTATCTTCACAAGCTGAGTATTTTCATTTTAGCCCAAGCTGTCTATCCCAATGATACAACCTCCTTGACTGAGTGGGTCGATGCCTTTCAATTAAATCTTTCTGGAGAAATTGCGACAGAATGGGACGCTTTATCCCTCATCCTTCGAACCAATGTAATCTCTTTATTTGATTCAAATGACCATCTTGTCTGGTCATGGAATCGCTCACAGGGAACTGTCCTCGCCAACTCATCATATCACTCTATTATATTTACAAATTTCAAGGATGAAAAACAGTGGTGATTCAAATCCATTTGGCAGGTAAAGTACCAAGTAAGTAATTTTTTTTTTTCATTTGGTTATGTCTAAAAGACAACATTCTTTCTGGGGCCACATCAGGGCAGAGGGGGAATTGGTCCCTTTTGCTTGCAGTATATGCTTATATGCTTAAACGCCGAAGACATAATAGAACATATCTTCACTAAATGCTCAGTCACAAAATATTTATGGAAAATGACCCTCTATCAATTGATGATTTAGGATGATTAGAGATCAGAATTTGGAAGGAAATCTATTTAATTGGTTTCTTCGACACCCAAAGAAGGGACACGTTCCCTTTATGGTGATATGGGGCATCTGGAAATACATGAACGCGCTATTATTTGAAAACTGGAAGAGACAAGATTCCTTCATAGTAAATACGATTTTTCTTTCAATTCAAGAATTACAAGAAGACTTTAAGCCAGATAGGATGGTCTCCATTTTAAACCCTGTATATTTTGATGATTCTCCTATTGGTTTCTTTGACGAGGCTGCTTCAGGAAATAGGCGCGTCATTGGATTATTTATAAAACTTAGCAATGCTCACAACTTCAAAGCCTACTTTGTAGGAGGAGAGGGCAACAATATGAAAGAAGAACTTTTAAGATTGTGGGGTCTACTACATTTAGCTACACTTCTTTCTCTGAAAAAGCTAATGGTAGCCGACGATTCAAAATTTACTATTGAATGGATTAAAGGTGTCTCAAGACTCAATTGTCTCTTCCTTAGGCCCTGGCAAAAAAAAATCAAATCACTTCAAGATCAGTTTGAAAGTATAAATTTCATACATGTCCACAGAGCCTTCAACCATGTCGCCAATGAACTCTCCAAACAGACACTAGATTTCCCCCCCTGGGTGGCTCTTCTTCGAGGAGATTTTAGAAGGAGCAACAATACATACAGAAAAAATCTCCCTTTTCTAGCTTCAGTTTTCCTCCTACAAATTTGCAGTTTTTGTAAAAAGACATTGCTACGATGAAGAAATTGTATTTAAGTGGACAAAAAGAATTTTTCCAGGATGATATAGCCTATATATACTTTATAGTCTAGCCTCTATTTTTTCTCATGATCTCATTGAGATTTACACCGTCAAAAATAGACTGGAAATTTATATGTACTCATGAATGTTCTCACTTGATTTTAATAGAATAACAGTGAGACTGCTTTTTCGTCTAAAAAATAGAAATGTTTTATTTAAATATTATATTTATCACATTTTATTTGTATATAATTTTTTTTATTTATATTTTTATAAATTAAATATATAAAAAATTAAAAAATAAAATGGATGTTTAATCTTATTGAAAGATATATATTATAAAATTTAATTGAATCCTCACCATCTGAAAATCTGGAAAAACTTTTTAAACCTTTTTAACAAGACCTTAAGCCTTAAAGTCAAAATTCTTAATCCTTTTAATAAAATACATAAGGTATAACATGAACATAAAATCATGACGACACAAAATGTTTAAATTTCTAATAAATATTTCATAAAAAAAGGGTTAATAAATATTTCCTAAAGTATTTCATAAATAAGCAATGAAGCAAAGTAAATATTTCATAAATAAACAATATATTTCCTTTATTAATATTTTCAACATATTATGAATATTTTTAAAAACTTTATGAATATTTTTAAAGGGGAAGGAAACTACCTTCATGTCTAATCCAACTCATCCAATTCTGATCCATCTCCCTGATAAAGGATGGAGACGAAGAGGGTTGAATGGTATGATGATGATGGTAGATCGACGTAAAAAAAAAAAAAAAAATCCTATTGCATTTATATAATTGTAATTTTCTTGGTAATCAATTTACATATAAGCCACTAAAATATTGACATTATACCTTAGGCATAATAATAATATGCTCCGTAATACTTTACATTTAATAATAATCCGTAATACTTTACATTTAATAATAATGTGTTCCTTAATACCTAGCATCTATAGTTATTCAATGCAGTGACATGCTAAAAATTGAATCAACCTTAAGTAACTTAGGTGTACAAAGTGAAACAAATTAAACATAGTTACATGCTTAAAATTGAATCAACACTAAGTAGCTTATGTGTAAAAAACATGAGAATTTAGTGATTATGTGTACAAAAACATGACAATTTAGTGAAAACAAGCCTTCACACTTCATTAATACAATGCATAATGGTATATACAATTGGATGTAGTTTATTGGAGGACTCTAAAAGTTATTGTTAAATCTTACACAACAATTTGTTTTTCAAATGGATGTGTTGTAAGTCATTCATACATTCAATCAAGAGAAGGAATAGAGAGGACAAGAATATCCTAGTACACTACCGATGCTCTGAATAATGTGACTCATTTATTCATTGTTTCTCCAGTTGAGGTGTAGTAGAATCATATTTATCATAATGTTAATTTTTGGACAAACAAATTAATGTTACTTGTAATATCACAGAGATATGGAATTGACATATGAATATTTTATCATTGTAAGATCATGATGTTGAACATCATTGAGAAATAGTCTTTTACACCATTTTTTGGTATGATTGAATTTGAAAGAGAAATTTAGTATTCTTGCAAGTTGTATTTCATAATCTAACAAAACTTATTACATGAGAAACCCTCCATATTGTATATTGAAGCCTCCCATAAAGTATATACAAAATTTTAGATAATTTTGAGTATAGGAGATTTGGAATTGTAGATTTGTGGAATGTCAACTTTTAACTTTTTAAATAGGATATGTAGAAAACTAATAATACAACAACAAAGTTGAAACTGTAAAAAATGCAAAATTGAAATAATGCATCATTAAATATATATGTCAAATTAGTAAGGAATTTACACTCTAAATTTATTGGACATTTGCATAATCCCTCAAGTATCATGGTTAGAATATCATCTATTATAATTCTTTTATATATAATTTTATTGTTATATAATAATTATTATAATTATGTATGTGGGAAAGTTACGAAGATTTCAAATTGGTTGATTTGTGTGGTAATCAATGTACTTTGTTGGTGTCTAAATTTCAAGAATTTCATTTTAAGGGATCAAAATAATAAAACCAATGAAATCTCCAAAATGGAAAAAAATCACTTCTGAATCATGATAATTGGCCATTAAAATTCACCTCAAAATCCAAATTCCAACTCCTTAATTTAATGTGGTTTTACTGAAAAATATTTATTGCTCGGAAGTACAATAAGAGTAAGCTAAAATCACCGTTTTATAGATATGGTGTCTTTATTCAAATCAACAAACAATTGAATTTATTATTCCTTCTTCCTTTTTTATGTTAACCTTAACTCCATCGCAACTTTCCTCAGTGTCTTAGCCATTGTCACATGATGCTTTTTTGGAAAAATAAGATCCAATATGTGAAATTCAAAACTATAAATTTGAAACCGGATGTGAAATGGAATAGATATTTGTTAGGTCTTTAGTCGCACTGGCCGTGGACTAGACCCAAAGGTTGACTTAGAACTTGTCATTTAATCGACGAAGTTAGAAGTGGTCTACCGAGTCTCTATTAACCGAATGACCCAGGAAGTTAAGTAGTTAAAAATTCCTATTAGAGGTATAAATAGGTAAGAACATGAATGCTCAAATATCTTCATGAGAAATCATATGATGATGCATGCCCTCCGCAACTCCTCTCCTCGCAGGCCTGAAGGTCCACGCCTACACAGATCTTTCCTTGACCACTCCGTCCGAAGAGCTTTGAAATTTTACTTATATTTTCCCTTTCGGGAAATCAACATCCACACTTAACTTTGAGAAATCCCTTTTATACTTCAGGGGGATTAGACTTCGCGCCTTCACAAATAATGCAAGGTCGAAGCCACCGGTCTTCAAATCCCCGAACCCGAAAAGTACTAACGCCGACTCTTCCTCTTCTTTTCTAATTTTTCCTTATCGCGATTTCGACAATCGCGATGTCAAGAAACTTGTTCCCGCGATTCCTCCAAACCCAATTTTCTCGGAATTTTTGACGACTCACAAAGTTGTCCTTTCTAACCTTTCTTTACCTTACTCCGGGATGGACTTCATGATACTCGCTAACTTAATGCAAAGGTTTCTGACTTCACTGCACGAAACCCTGAAAAGGTCAATAGAATTAACTTCTTGTCGAGAGTGCGCCACTTGTCCACTCATTGACTCCTATGTGGTCCACACAACCCTTTTTTCTTTTAGGACTTCGCGTTTCATGATTTCTCAATTCCTTTTGCAAAGTTTACAGGACTTCAACATACGAAACCCTGAAAATAGAAATCCACGGATCCGGGACACTTTGTGGTTTGGATCTTACGGCCCTACTCCTCTTGGATCTTAACCTTCCACAACACTCTCAAGGTAACTTCCTTCTCCTCCAATGAGATCAACGTGACTCATGGACTTTCAGCTTTCTCTTCGAGAATTTCACTGCCTCCTGCTCTTCCTCCGAGAATCATTCCTCCCAAGGCCCCTCAAGCATTTTCATAACACTTTCCTTCAACCTTTTGGCGTAGTTGGTCTTGCGGCCTTCCTTCAACTCCTTCAAGGGTTCAAATCTTTCTGAACTTTCCACTCTGGCCTCGGGTGAATCTTTTAGAAACCCTTGCACGCACTCCTTTGCGAAGACTTTCAAACACTTCCAAGTGTTGAAATCCTTCATCAAGACACTGGGGAATAAAGAGGTCTCCCCACCTCTCCACTCTGTGTCCATGTCCATGAGACTTCACTGCCTCGCGTACCTTTCAGACTCTGACCTGGGTGGCTCGACCAGACTTCCGTGGAAATGAGAACAAAGCTATTCTCCCGACCTTCTTAGAGACAAACCTCTCAACACCTTGTCGACGCACTCCTCACGGACAATTCAATCCAGACTTCCTTGCAGGAACTCTTTGCTCAGATAGAGAAACAATTTTAAACTCATTCCTTTTCCTTTCTCTCAAACAAATTTCAAACATTCAATTGAAATCCTTCATACATAGCATAAAGGCGATTGCATGATAGAAAGAGTAAATCATCCATGAGCATAACATTCAAAGATACATACAAAGAATATATGGACACCATGAGTTTGAATCACATCTTTCTTGTATTAATTCATAACTTCTATATTTGAGTCTCAAGTACACAATCCTCTCCTCGCCTTCTCTATGCCCTCTAGAATATAATTCACACGCTAATGTTACAATATACAATGAGGGTGTTTATATATCCCGCTCTCATGCCTAAAACTCAGCTAAATCTTACACATTCAATTTTACCATTTTGTATTAACTACTATAAATGCCTTCTCATCTGGCATACATCTAGAGAATTGCCTCAAGGTCCATTTTCATTTTACAAGTGTGCCTCCACCTGATGTTTCATTAATGGTTCAAGATATTATTTCAAAATTTGTGTCATGCTTTTTCTACTGGTCCGTTGTCTCCTTGATCATCAAGGCTTTGGAGATGCTCCTGCATCAATATGTAATTGTGATGTATTATTCATCATATAATGAAAAGGATCTTATTTGGGATCTCATTACTTATGTATGTATCTCTATATGTCTATGCATATGCATGGATATCTATGATGGCTATGTAAGGTTATACTAGTAACACTCCATACTTTCCTCTAGATTACAACATTGGTTCCATTGCCGGTAGTAATGAACTTGGGCATGTATAAGTATACGTAAATTCTAACACAACAAGACATATGTGAGTGGTGGCAGAAAAAAATTGAGAACTACATAAAACTATGCAAGAAGGACCACTAGATAAAGCAAGGCTCACAATTCTTTTCAGAATTCAATAAAGATTTCTTGAAGCTATCCGTAAAACCATTGTTTCAAAGATTATTAACATATCGACGATGCTTAGATCGACACTCCAAATTCAGGAGTCTTGCAATTCTAGAAAATGGAGAAGAATGTGAACTGCATTTAATTAGCTTTTGAAAAGAATTCATTGAAGACTATATTTCGTAACAAGACGCGAAGATTGGACGCCCTTTGACAAAATAAAAGATAAATTCCCATAATCAATTGTATGACAAATTTTTCATATTATTCCAACACTTCTTCATAAATTAGGCACAACGTTACCAAATATCAACTAAATCTCCAAGAAAGAGAGATGAAAGGTGGGAATCATTTATGGATGAAAAGTTCAAAGGTACAAGAGAAACCTGGGATTACTTATTGAAGAAATAAATATGGCCAACACCCACGACTTAGAGTAATTCAGGTCGACAATGGGGGGTCGGTTGAGATTGTGAGATGCCATAAAAATAATAAGTAGCGTTTCCTAAGCCTAAATGTCACCGAGAGGAAAGCAATCCCATAAGAAATATGTGGATATCCAAAAAATAGAATAGGATTAAAACACAAATTTAGAAAAGAGAAGAAATTTGTAATCAATGGAGAAATAAACAGTTGAATAGAAAGATGTCCCAGGAGAGTCATCCAAATGAAAGGCAGAGCAGCTTTGAGTTGGATGAGATCGATCAAAATAAAGTAACAACAACAATCATGATGACACCCACATAAACAACGACAAACATTGAATTCCATCTAATTACCGATTTAACCGAAAAGTATGGACTATAAAGAATCTGGACCAACTTTACGTACTTCTCCCACACTGGAAAGCATCCCAAGGATAAGAAAATTTCTTTAGGAATTCCACAAAAGATCAACAAACTCCAAGAAGTTGAGATGAAGATATCATCTAGGAATTTTTACAACTACTCAAAGAAAAATAGTCGATAGTTAGGCTATTGGACCTACTCAACATATTGTGAGAATACAAAGATGGTCAGAAACCAACCAAGGATGCAAATAACCTCTTATAATAGAAAATATTATGATCCATGAGTGTAATAACCCTGCTTAAATATATGTATAGGGATTATTAATTTAATTAATTTGATAACTACTGCCCTAATATTGAGTTAAACAATAATTATTTCTTTATATAAATATTATTTATTTATTAATTAATTGTTCATATCTATCGATGATTAATTAATTAATTAATTAATAGGATTCATTAATCATTTGAGTAATGAATTAAAGGGCTTAATAATTTTAGTTTATTTAATTAAAGACTTAATGCATGAATACGTATGAAGGGGGGGGGAAAGAAACATTAAATGGAGGGGATAAGATAATAAAGAAGGGGGATAAGATAATAAAGAAGGGGACAAGGTAATAAAGGAGGAGATAAGGAAATTAATGAGGAGGAGGAGAGTCGGTGAAGGGGGAATATGACAGAAGAGTCCTAAGGGAAATAGGAGGATTATTTTGGGGAGGAAGCATTTTTGAGGGAGCATTTGGAGGGTAGGAGGATTTTCTGTGGCATATTTTTCTATGGGATATTGGCTGGTTTGAGAAGTTTGGTTTTTGGGTGAATCATTGCAGAGGGCACCGGGTTGCTGGGGGTTTTGGGCACGGGGGCCAGGATTCCTTTCGGTTTTCTGGAGATAGGGAGCCGGACAGGTTACTCCTAGATGGCTGGGAGGTTAGTCGGTTTGGGCAGAGTTGGGTCAATGCATCAGGATGGGAAAGGAAGCAGGGAAAGGACAACTAGAGAAACGAGAATTAGCATCAGAAGGAGGTATTTTAATTATGAATTTGTTGAGTTATTTTCATGCTGTGGATAAATTTTAATTTCTGCTGAATATTTATGCATATATGATGGTGAATGAATTATTTATGTATGAGAAAGGAATTATATGTTTAATTGTACAAAATTTTGGATTTAATTAAGTATTGTCCCTGCACATGGTATCAGAGCTGTAGTTCACAATCTGGAGCCTTAAGAGCCTACCTACCCACCTACCCAACTTAGGAATGGAACTGTACCCACCTATAAATTACATAAAATTAGATAAATCTGGGCCTGAAGGCCAAGCTCCAACTCCAACTCCAGATCCACCTAATCTGCAAGCCAAAAACACAAATTTTTATTTTATTTTTACACAGATCTATATATAAACAATATGCCC
>SNQJ01S0175785.1:5771-20053 GCA_010110895.2 Picea sitchensis | reverse complement strand
GTGGATGATAAGGTGTGGACATGTGGCCCAATCAATGGGCGCCACGTGTCCCTATATGGTTGGTTTATTATTGTTGTGTAAAATGTTATGGGAGCCCGCGGGGTTCGACCCCGGGATCTCCCCACAGCATAGAGACTTCGCACGACTGCCTGACCATTGGGCCAAGGTGTATTGTTTATTATATATACCGATTTACAATTATTTAAAATCATATATTATGACTGTTGGCAGGGGGTCAGGCGGGGGCTTAGCCCCGGCCCGTGGTCTTTCCAATACTATATGACCATAGCGTATATAACCTGAACTTTTGGAGCGCGTGTATTATATTTCATTTTATACATGTATCAATGTGTATGCATGGGAATTGAAACCACGACCCATGGTTCATATATGTAACCCATGGGTTTTGTTTTATATGACCAATGGTTTGAACGTGCGTGGGAATTTCATGGTTTCGAGAGTTATACGGTTTACCAACGGGTATAACAAACTTAACCACCACTTTGCCAAGCCGACGGTCGCATGCGCCATATGCCCGGGTGCCGAGGCGATTAGGGGCTGGAGGTGCCTTAACCATCCTACGGTTTGCACCATTGGCGCGGTTGTGCCCGATGCCAATTTTTTACGCTTAAATGAGCATGTGAGCCAGTTTTGGGAAGCAAGAGTGTGATTTGTAGAACCAGAGACAACAGAGTTGAAGAGGGAGACTTCAAGGAGGCTAACTTCTTCATTTTTCGACCGATTGAGGTGCCGAAAGAGCCCAGACAGGGGTTTTGGGACAGTGGGAAGCCATTGGAGCAGTCGGTTTGTCATTTTGAGCATTGTAAGGCATTTTTTTGAGCACTTTGAGAAATTTAATAATAATGATCCATTGGAAGCTGGACCAGGAGATGTAGCCCGGAGAGGGGTGAACTCCTTTATCAAGTTGTTGTGTTTTATGTGCTGATGTTCATTATTTTATGCTGCTGTCTATGTGTATTTCTCATAAGTAATCCTTAATTATGTGTTGCAAATTGATCCGGTTGCTTTAAACACATAACATTTTACTTGCAATAATTATTCAAAATTTTCAAGTCTTCTTCAATTTTAGATCATGTTCCCCTTTTGAACAGACTGTGAAGAAGCTGAATTTTGTAGTATGAGATACTACCTTGTGACACTTTTTAGGTGGAACACTAGTCGGAACTACCTCTGGTATTCTGTAGAGATGGACCCCTAGAGAAACAATGACACTACGGGGTCGAGACTCATAAACAACGTGGAGCTTCCACATATATGGTTGGCCCAAGGAACATCATAGACATCTGGTGGGGCAACATCACATAATACCTCATCCTTGAAGGGTTGGATGCCATATGACAATCGACATTGTTGGCTGACACGAATATCTTGTCCTTTCCAAAGCCACACGATGTTGTATGGCTGCGGGTGTGGTGTTGTCGACAATCCCAATTGTTTGACGACCTCTACTGAGATGCGGTTTTTCTGGCTTCCGCTATCAACAAAAAAATGCAGTGGGTTCCCCTTCACCCACATCTGTGAATGAAAAAGTCGCTCCCCCTCTTTAGGATCTATTGATTTTTCTGGTTGAATTGTTGCAGTCACGACAATAGCAGTGGGGTCTGTGTCGATGATATGTCTTTTATTTTCAGAATCAGATTCTGAATCAGGATCCGGCTCCTTGTCTTTGATCTCGGCCACCAATGACTGTTTTGAGCAACCTTCATCAGTGTTGTGCTAGGGGATTTTGTGGAAATCACACCATTTTCCAGTGTCCATCTTTGTCTTCCCGTGACCCTTATTTTCCTGTGGCTTGGACTGGTTTTCGAGAGACTATTTGTTAGGGTTGTCTTTGTCATACTTTGATTGTTGCAGATTTGCAGACCTGAACTCTCGTTTGTTCTGGTGCTTAAATTTCTGCTTGATTTTAACAGCATATCGATAAGAAACACCAAGTAATGAGATGTACAGAAAATCCATTTCAGTTTGTATGTATCTGTGTAGAGCCTCGCGGTATTTCAGAACCAAATATCTCTCGGAGTCTTTGATACCCAACTTGGTGAGCAAGGTATGGAAGGTATTGGTGAACTCTGGAACTACTTGTCCCATCTCTTGTCACAGTGTGGTCCATCTTATGTACTGGTCTTCGTAGTTGCCAACAGGGTAATACTGTTCCTTTACCGCATCCACAAAAAAATCCCAAGTGGGATCGACCCCACATATTCCAGACTCCTCTGTGGAACTTTTCTCCCAGTAAGTTTCCCACCAATTTTTGACATGAGGGAGAGATTTAAGGAGTGCGAAGGTGATCTTTTCTTTGTCAGAGAAATTGTGAAGAGAGAAATAACCTTCTAGCATATTTAACCATTTTTCTAGTGCTTCTACATCTATCTGTCCTTCAAATACATGAATATCAAAATTAACTTGTACCTTGAAAGGTGAGGTGCCTCCAAAGTGGCCGCTTGATGAAGATGTGTTTGCTACTATCAGTAGGCATTGAAGGATGTGGGAAAAATTCTCCATCATTTCGTCTCTCTGCCACGTGAGAGCTTGCTCAAGCAACAGATTGATATGATCGTTTGCTCCGTGGTTTTTCTTTTCTTCTGCCATTGAGGGTTTCTTGGGTGTGCGAGAGTGATTTTCTTCAAGAGAGACAAGATTGAGACCCAAATTTCTATACTCGGACCTCGTTGGGGACATGCACTGAAAAAATGATCAAGAGTAGCCTGCTCTGATACCACTGATCCAGATTATTTTCGGCACGAAATGAGATCGGAGATATAATAAAGAAATGCACAGAGATATCATAGATATTCAATAATATAATAGAAATGTATCGGAGATTCAACCATAAACAAAGATATACAGTAATACAAGATTTCTATTAATGAAAGAAATGTACAGAGACTGTAAAAATACAGAGTGGAAGACTCGCTAGAATGGTGGCAGCTTATCTCTAAGAAGAGATGTGACGGCTACTCGCATTCGCAAGAAGATGATCGCAATGAGGATCTGAAGGAATTTTTACAATGAACGGGAATGCCAGAAGTCCTAGACATCCAAAAATCTAACCCTAGGAGATGAAGCGCCAAAAGTCACGTGGGCCCCGTTTGGGTAAGTGAGTACATCAACTTCCCGGGGTCATAACTTTTGCATACGATCTCTGTTTTAGCCATGTTATAGCTCGTTGGAAAGGTATCATCGAGGAGATTCATTTTGGGGGATAAATCATGCCTTCAATTATCATTGAGAACCTTGATCTCAAAAAACCTTCATTTGGACCCTCAAAATGGCCCCGAAAGTTAAAACCTGCTAAAAATAGTAAATTGTCAAAATTGCCAAAAAATTGTTTTGAGCCATTTGGAAAAGGTGGGTGGCCACTGATATCCACCTAGATCAGGTTGTCACTAGCGCTAACTTGTATGTCGCGATATTAGGATCTTATGACATCATGATCAGTATGGACTGGTTGGAATCACATGAGGCGATACTCAACTATTAGACGAAATAGTTGATCTTGGTCGATGATGAGGGGAAAAGATGCGTGATTGTAGGACAGAACCAGGGAGTTTCCCTGAGGTTCATCTCTTCCTTATAACTACGGAAGAACATACGCAAGAGATGTGAGCTTTATGAGATCCTTGCGTTAAACAAGAAGGGAGTAGCGGAAGGTCTAGAACACCTTCCTATGGTGAGAGAGTTTGCGGATGTCTTCCCAGAGGAGTTACCTGGGATGTCGTCGGAGACATAATTGGAGTATACTATAGACCTAAAACTGGGGATTGAACCGATATCGAGGATGCCTTATTGGATGTCGACCCTGGAGTTACAAGAGTTGAGAATGCAACTGAAAGAATTGTTGGACCTGGGACTGATACATCCAAGTGTGTCACCGTGGGGTGAAACTATTATTTTCATACAAAAGAAGGATGGGTCATGGAGGATCTACATCGATTACTGTCAATTGAACAAGGCAACGATCAAGAATCTGTACCTGTTGTCGAGGATAGATGATCTGTTCGATTAGATGAAGGGTGCGATGGTGTTTTCAAAGACCGATTTGCGATCAGAGTATCACCAGTTACGGATCAAGGAGGATGTACCTAAGACCACCTTTAAGATGAGGTTTGGACATTATGAGTTCACTGTTTTACTGTTTGGACCGATAAATGCCCCAGGATTATTTATGAGTTTGATGAACGGGGTGTTCCGCGAGTACTTGGAAAAGTTCATCCAAGTATTCATTGACAATATTTTGATTTACTCTCGGATGACAAAGGAGAATGATAAGCACTTGCGCTTGGTACTATAGTGTCAGTGAGAGCACAATTATATGGGAAGTTTTCCAAATGATCATTTTATCAATCGAAGATTGACTAGTTAGGGTATGTCATCACCGAAGAAGGTATCATCATGGATCAAGCAAATGTCAAGGATATTATGGAATGGTTTGTGCCAACGAACGTCCCGGAAATATGTAGCTTCATGGTTTTAAAATGATACTATCGACGATTCTTTGAGTGATTTTCGAAGATAGAAAATCAGATCACAAAGTTGCGAAAGAAGAACAAGAAGTTGTTTGGATTGAGAAATACGCGGAATCATTTTGGAGGCTTAAAGAGATGTTGACAAAAACACTGGTACTAAAGGTCCTTGACATGGATGTGGAATTCTTGGTATGCACTGATGCATCCAAGGAAGGCTTAGGCTTAGTCTTGATGCAAGATGATCAAGTGATCGCTTACTTCTCGAGGGAACTAAGAAGGCATGAGGAGAACTATGTGATGCACGATTTGGAGTTGTTAGCCATTGTTTTTTCCTTGAAGGTTTGGAGACACTACCTTGTGGGAAGAAATTTTGAACTAAATACGAACCACTGTGGACTACAACACATATTTACGCAAAGTGACATGAACGCACAACAACGACATTGGTCAGAACTACTTAGCAAGTACGATTTTGAGATTTCTTACATAAAAGGAATAGTGAACCGAGTGGTAGATGCATTGAGTCAGAGACCATGCATTTTTTCAGTGTTGCCTCTTCATACGAATCGATGTGAAAAGATTCTAAATTTATGACGATGACTGGTACAAAGAGGTTGAGGATTTTATTGAACAAACCACAATGATGGTACCAATATTTGAAGGATTTCTATTTGACGACAATGGATTATTGAGGTTTAAAAATCATATTTACATACCAACAAACAAAGAGTTGAGGAGACTGATCCTAAACGAGGCTCATAGAGAAGTATACATGGCTCACCCAAGAGTCATGAAGATGAGGGCGGACCTTAAGACCTTATTCTTCTAAAAAGGAATGAAGACAGACATATTCAACTATGTGGATAGATGTCTAGAATGTCAGGAGGTAAAGGATGAACATAGACATCCAGCATGATCACTACAACCACACGATAATATGGAATCAAATGGGAGGTCATTTTGATGTATTTTATTGTTGGATTGCCACTGACAGCAAGGAGGCACAACTCGATTTTCATAGTAGTCGACACTTTGATGAAGAGTGCTCATTTATTTTTGTGTGTATGACGTATTATGCACCTGACATAACCAAAGTTTTCATTAGTGAAATAGTGAGGCTGCATGGCATACCTAAAAGGATTATATCTGATCACGGATCGATGTTTACTAGATGATTTTGGACTAGTTTCCAAGAGGCCTTGGGAACCCGAGTTAACTTTAGTATTGTGTATCACCCGGAGACTGACAGACAAACCGAACAAACAAAATAGACCTTGGAATACATGTTGCACATGTATGTGATGGACCAATAGAAGGATTGGGAAGAATTATTTCCACTAGTATAATTCGCTTATAACTATAGTTACCAAAGCACCATTAAGATGGCACCTTTTGAGTTTCTTTACAGGAAACCATGTCGAATGCCATTGAGTTGGGATCGACTTGAGGATAGGGTCTAGGTGGGATCAGAAGTGATCCAAGAATTGAAAGATTAAATGCAAACTTTAATACAAAGGATCAAGGAAGTGCAGGATCAACATAAGAATTAGGACGATGCACGTCGTGTCGACCGTAATTACAATGTGGAGATCGAGTATTTTGGCGACTAAAACTGCAAAGAGTTCGTTCAAGTTTGGAAAAAGGGGCTAAACTATCTCCTAGTTTAGTGGGATCCTACGAGATTTTGGAAAAGAGAGGCCCATGGCCTAATGACTAGCCTTTCTTGATTCTTGAGGCGTATTCACGATGTCTTTCATGTCTCTATTTGAGACATTATGATTAGTGATCCTACACATGTTTTGACTTGAGCACCTTGTGGGTGTCGGATGAGGGTGTGCTCACGGCTGAGCTGATTCACATCCAGGATCATCACGTTTGAAGGCTATGGCATAGAATGGTATATCAGGTCAAGTTCTAGTGGGACAAATATAGTCCTCACTCGGCGACCTAGGAGGACGCATATGATATGCGCCAACGATTTCTGTTTTTGTTTGATAGATAGACTTATGATTCTGTGATACACATTGTTTCGACACTTATACTGTGAAACTTTGGGATGAAGTTTAGACCAAGAGGGGGTGTGTGTAACATCCCGCTCTTGCACACAATGAGAAAACTTATTCTTTGAGGACACTTTCTCACAAGTGATCCAGATTATTATACTATTAAACATTTGATTTTGATTATGGGGCATTATGGGTTGATGACATGTTGTTTTGTTGCATTGACATAAATAGGTTCTATTGACTCGATTTTACTGAGTGTGCAAGATTTTGGACCTTGAGGATGTAGAGGCATCAATGGAACCCCTTGGACTCTAGATTGAGTCAGGGAGTGAACTATTGGGGTTTGATTGTTTTATATGTGATATTAGTGCATCTGATTAGCTGATATGATTATGGATATATTTATGACATGATTCATTGATGATGTAGGATGCCAATAGCTTGTCGACCAGACTCACATGTGGAGTAAAGGGGTCATGCTCAACTACCAGAGATGTTGAGGGAGAGGTGTGGACAACATCCCTGCCACAACCTACTAGCACTCTTGTAGTGGCTCAAACTGTAGGTTAACGATTACCTAGTTCGAGAGGACCAATGATATCATGAGGGCACACTGCAACAGTCACTCACGATGATTCTAAGGGGTGCGGAATAAGGCAGGGGTCTTATTCCTTAGAGGCCCTTAGTCTCCCACAATATCACCTGGCGGATTATTGACTCCAGGGGTTTTTGATGTCTACCAAGTCAGTTAAGAGGCGAGTGGCACCCTTGGAGCATGTTGTGCGTGCTGAAGGGCACGTCGTGCAAGAAAAATGTAAAGAGGCGAGTGGCACCCTTGGAGCACATGGTGCATCCTAAAGGTCATGTCACATTGTTAATTAATAAATGAATAAACCTAGATGACCTTAGTATGAATAACGTGATAAGAAAAATTTAAAACAATTTCCCTAATAAAATGTCCCCCAGCCTCAAAAATTTAAAATCTGGGTCTAGGTGAAACTTGTGGTAAAAGAAGAATATTTGTATAAAAATAAATAAAATAAATAAATAACTATATAATAATGATAATCGTCATTAATATTGTGATATGAAGGGGGTAAGAAATTAAATTGACTTATAAAAATCCTTTGGGATAAAATATAAAAAAGGGGGGAAATAATTGTTTTACTATATTATGTTATTTGAGTTTAAATAAGAAGGGGAAAGAGGGAAATCTAAAATAATTAGGACACTGGGAAAAAGAAAGAAACACAAAAGAAAGGGGAAACAAAAGGAAAAAATAGATAGTCTAAATTAGTAAGGTATGTAGCATTTAAGAACTTTATAATTTAAACTAAACTAGTAAATTAATAAGGGGGGAAATCATTAAAACTTGTAAGGGTATATGGGGACACCTAAGAGCGATTCAAGGAGTGCCTTTAGGTGAGTGAGGGAAATAGGGGTAATTAATTAATTAATTAAATTAATTTTTGGAGGAATGAAGGGGATGGGTGAGACTTGTACAGGGAGGATCTTTACAGATTAAATTATTAAACTTTAAATTAAATGGGATTTTGGGAAAGTAGAGGACTTTGAAACTCTATATAATGGAGGGAGGAGAATTATGATGGATCTCTTCTATTTGCATAACGTTACACTACAGAAATATATACTTGAATGACTTAACTTGTGGGAGTTGTGATACCCAACTCAGTGAGGAGTGGTAGCTCGGCCTTGCAAGGCGAGCTAGGAGCTAGCTGATTCTTTGGATAGTGTGTGTGGCCCCTTTGTGGCTCGGGGGGCTAAGGTGGAAGAAGATTACCCCTAGTGTTGGCTGGGAGGTATCGGTGAAGTCTCATCGATCGACAAGTGGGAGTTTCACAAAGCGCGTAGGATATCAACTTAGAGTAGACAATTGAGAAATAGTACGCTTCCTTTATTTCTGGATGGTAGATTGTTAGTATGATTTATGCTTTTAGACCTGCATGTTTAACTGGGTAAGGAAAATGATTGTCTTAGCATTCTAGTTGATGACTGAAATTTTCCCATAGCCTTTAGCTCGAAGATTGATTGACTCCCATGGCCTTCAATTCCCGACATGTCTTGACCGCCCTATGGTTTATTGATTGATGATGATTGCATTTTTTTTTGCCTTTCATCCCTAGCTCATTAGTCCTCGCCTGAGAATTCGGCCAGGAGCCTGATCTATGGTCGTCGCTTTGGTGTTAATAAACCTATTGATCTCCACACCCTACTTTCCTGTGCGTGGATGATGACCGAAGGATGTGTTTCCCAATTGTCTACCTGTGTGATTGTTATTGGTTGATTGATGGTCATTACGCCTTCTTATATTGAGTAATTACGTCGTTGGTAACCTTCCTATCCCCTAAATTTTGGAATCTTCATATTGGTTATATTCCTCTCTACGATTTACAATAACTAATTGTGTGACCACCTTCTCTTTTTTTGTTAGTGACTCCGACCGAACCTTCAGACATTGTATTCATTTCTCCCTCTCTTGACTGAGATCTGACTGATTTCATTATATTTTGAGAGAAATGTTTACTACGTTTTAATCAGTAAAGATAGAGGATGATTCTGTGTGCATACAGTCTGCGTTTTCCACTCATACACACTTAACTTTTTTATGGTGAATTCACCCCTTGCCTGCAATGGTTTCCCTTTCAGTTATCTCTTATTGTTTCCTTGTTGCAAGACAACGATTATACAATTATCATTAGTGATAATTTTGTTTACTGACAGAGCTTACCTTTCAAGCTTTCAACCCCAAATTTTTCCTATGCAATTCATTGCATTTGATAGAAAATTTTTCTCTCTTCCTTTGGTTGATTATCTCTGCGTTGTTGATATATTTTTAACCTCAGTGTTTTTGTTTTTTTTTACCCCTGCGTTTTTACTATGTGATTGTGGTGTGTAAGATCCCTCTCTTCCGCACTAAGCGGACTTATTCTTTTAGGACACTTGCTCGCAAGTGATCCAGATTATTATGCTATTAAAACATTGATTTTGATTATGAGGCATTATGGGTTGATGTCATGTTGTTTTGTTGCATTGACATAGATAGGTGCTATTGACTCGATTTTACTGAGTGTGCAGGATTTCGGACCTCGAGGATGCAGAGGCACCGATGGAACCCCTTGGACTCTGGATCAAGTCGGGCAGTGAACGATTGGGTTTTCATTGTTTTATATGTGATATTACTTCATCTGATTAGGCGATATGATTATGGATATATTTCTGACATGATTCATTGATGATGTAGACTAATGATAGCTTGTTGACTAGACTCACATGTGGAGTAGAGGGGTCATGCAGGACTACCAGATATGTTGAGGGAGAGGTGTGGACAACAGCCCTTCCACAACCTACTATCACTCCCGCCGTGGCTCGAACTATAGGTTAATGATTACCTAGTTTGATAGGACCACAATGTCACGAGGGAAGACTGTGACAGTCGCTCTTGATTATTCTAAGTGGTGTGCAATAAGGTAGGGGCCTTATTCCTTAGAGGCCCTTAGTCTCCCACAAGCTCACCTAGCGGAGTATTGACTCCAGGGGTTTTTTATGTCTACCAAGTCAGTTAAGAGGTGAGTGGCATCCTTGGAGCACGTGGTGCATCCTGAAGGGCATGTCGTGCAAGAAAAATGGAAAGAGGTGAGTGGCACCCTTGGAGCACGTGGTGCATCATGAAGGGCACGTCGCGCAAGGGAAATAGATGAGGTGAGTGGCACCCTTGGAGAACCTAGTGGGTCTTGAAGGGCACACTACGTTGTTAATGATAAATGAATGAACCTAGATGGCCTTGGGACGAATAACGTGATAATATTTTTTTTTTAACTTTTTCCCTAATAAAATGTCGCCCAACACGAAAATTAAAGTCTAGGTCTAAATTATACTGGTGGCAAAAATTTTCTATCCTTATAATATATATATATATATATATATATATATAACTAAAAATAAAATAAAAATGATGATAATCTTCATTAATCTTGTAACAAGAAGGGAGTAAACAGTTTAATTGATTCATAAAAATTTGTTGGGATAAAAATAAAAATAAAAGAATTAATTGTTTGCCAAATTGAGTTCTAAATGAAAAGGGGAAAGAGGGAAATATAAAATAATTAGGAAACTAGGAAAAGAGGGAAACATAAAAAGAAAAGGGAAACACAAGGGAAAAATCATAAAGTCAAACTTAGTAAGGTATCTAGCATTTAGGAACTTTCTAATTTAAACTAAACTAGCAAATTAACAATGGGGAAAGTCATTAAAACCTGTAAGGGAATTTGGGGACACCTAGGAGCGATTCTAGGAGTGACTCTAGGTGGGTGAGGGAAATAAGGTTAATTAATTAATTAAAGAAATTAGTTTTTGTAGGAATGAACTGGATGGGTTACACATGTATGGGGAGGATTTTTATGAATTAATTTATTAAACTTTAAATAAAATGGGATTTTGGGAAAGTAAGGGACTTCGAAACTTTATATAATCGAGGGAGGAGAAGGATGATGGATGCCTTCCGATTTGTGTAATATTACGCTGTAGAAATCTATACTTGACTGACTTAGCTTGTGGGAGTTGGCATACATAGCTCAGTGAGGAGTGGTAGCTTGGCCTTCCGAGGTGAGTTGGGAGCTAGTTGATACTCTGGTTTGTTTGCGTGGCCCCTTTGTGGCTCGGGGGGATAAGGGGGAGAAGAGTACCCCTGACATTGGTTGGGAGTTACTAGTGAAGTCTCGTCGGTTGGCGAGCGAGAGTTGGACGAAGCGCATGAGACATCAAATTAGAGCGGGCGATCAGGCAATGGTATGCTTTCTTTATCTCTGCATGGTATATTGTAGTATGATTTACACTTTGGATCTGCATGTTTAATTGGGTAAGGAAATTTATTGTCTTAGCGTTCTAGTTGATGACTGTATTTTTCCATAGTCTATAGCTTGATGATTGACTGAATCTCATGGCCTTCGATTCCTGACATGTCTTGACCGCCCTTTGGTGTTTCATTTTTAAGATAATGGTTGTTTTTGCCTTTCGTCCCTAGCTTATCAGCCCTCACCTAAGAAGTCAGCCAGGAGCCCGATCTATAGTTGTCACCTCGACATTAATAGACCTATGAATCTCAATGCCCTGCTTTTCTGTGTGTGGATGATGAGTGAAGGACGATTATGTGAGCCCTCTACCTCTATTTTTGTCCTTGGATGATTGTTTGACTTGCACCTTCTAGCAAGACCTCTGCATATGGATTATCTTGCATCCTTGTTGTTTTTTGTTTTATCTTGCAGCCTTGACTGATAGAATCCCCACGATCATTCCAATGACCTTTTCCAATGGATCCTTGTGTTCCTCTTGTTGTTGTATGTGTTGTATTGGTATTCTGGCAATGGAAAAATGAATTGATTTCATGTCTGCATTTTTGTATTGGTATCCTGGAAATGGAAAAACGTTTTTGTTCATTATTTATGTCTATGTTGTGTTGGTAATCTGAAAATGGAAAAATGAATTGATTTC
This sequence comes from Picea sitchensis, assembly GCA_010110895.2. Classification (NCBI taxonomy): domain Eukaryota; kingdom Viridiplantae; phylum Streptophyta; class Pinopsida; order Pinales; family Pinaceae; genus Picea; species Picea sitchensis. Next base: position 8,052 of record SNQJ01S0175785.1, on the reverse strand, counting down.
ATGTCTTCATTTTTGTATTGGTATTCGGGAAATGGAAAAACGTTTTTGTTTGTTATTCATGTCTGTGTTGTATTGGTAATCTGGCAATGGAAAAATGATTTGATTTCATGTCTGCATTTTTGTATTGGTATCATGGAACGAAAAAATGTTTTTACATATTATTCCTGTCTGAGTTGTTTTTGTATTTACCTCAACACTTTTATAATCACCAATTTTCGTTGATCTCTTGTATAGCTTCGAGTTTGCAAATCTTTTTTTTATGATAACGAATTGCCACTTAAAAGTGTGACTAAGTTTGTTGTTTAAATGACCACGCTTGCTTTAAAAACGTGACTGAGTTTGTTGTTTAAAGGACCACCATTTTTCCTTAAAAATGTGACGGAGTTTGTTGTTTAAAGGACCACCATTTTTCCTTAAAAATGTGATGGAGTTTGTTGTTTAAATGATCACCTTTTTTCCTAAAAACCTGAGTGAGTTGTTGTTAAAAAAAGGCCCACGGATTTGGTTTAAAACGCTTGCCTGAGCTTTCTGTATTTACCCACGATTTTTTCCATTTTGATGTGACTGAGTTTGTTGTAAATGACCATGGATTTGCCCAAAAAGATTGCCTCAGTTCGTTGTTTAAGGAACATGCTTTTTCTAATTAGAATGATGACTGCATTGCTGGTATGCCCATGATTTTTGCCTTTAATTGTGGACAGTGTTTGCGTTGAATGGCCACGAGTTTGCTTAACTGTTGACTACACCTCTTAACCTATAAAAGAAAATATTTCTAGACAACTAACTAGGCGTTCATTCTCCTTAGCCTTACCTTTACCTGGCAACGCGTCTAGTAGGCATAGTTGGATTGGAAGAACTTTCCTCACCTTTTTTTTGCAGTATTAAGTATTGTTATAGGATTTTTGTATTTGCATCGACTGTGACTTAATTAAGATCAGGCCCTGTAATTAATTCCTTTAGATGATTATGACGGTAATCTCATTTAACATTTATGATAGTAAATTATATTTGCTACATATGGCAGTAATCTCCTTTTTACATCTATGGTAGTAAATCTTATTACTACAGATGGCAGTAATCTCTTTTAACATTTATAATAGAAAAATATTACTAAAGACATATGGAAGTAAATCTAATTATAGGCACACAACCTTAGTTTCTCATTGAATGTATATGGCTTTATGACATTTACACTTCTCAACAGATTCTTTTAATGTTCATAGACAACTGTCATTTGGTACGGTTAGTGTAGACAGACAACGTGTGGCATTTTAACAAGTTAATAAATGTTTCATTGTTGCATTATGCCTTGAGGCAGTTAATGTTGTTAATTGACTTCAATTTCTAGTTAGATTGAATTTGGGATTAGTTTAGATTTGCGTGCTTAGACCTTATTAAGGTTTAAATGATATTGTAATAATGTAGATTGATTGTAATAATGTCTAAATTGTAAATTAGACTTTTGAATCAGATTTGTTAAGGACTAATGCAGAATCAAACTCTATCAACAAGTAGTAGTATTAGCTTGCTAAATTACGATTTGTGGTTAACGCTCATTAGTATATAGTGGTTGTCTAAATATTTAATTAGACTCTCTAATTCAAAACTGTATATCATGTTAATTTAGGTGGTAAATCAATGACTTTGTAATCTAGACGGGTAAGGTAGATCTTTATTTAACACTATTTTTGACCAGTACCAGATGAATGGGTTGGGTTGTTGCGTGGTCATGTAACAACTTTCTTTTTCTTGTTAGCGCCAGCCTGTGTCTTGCTGACCCATTGCTTGGGGTGTGGGCGTAGTCTTCTTGTCTGTGGGATTTTCCTAGCACATCATATTTTTATAGAGTCTTCTGTCCGGATAGGATGTGTTGTACCAAGGTTGTCGATGTGTCTATCACTTGGGGACGACATGATTCTTGATGAGTGGATCATGGCATGCCTGGTGGGATAGCAGCGAACGAATACCTGGCCGAAGTTGGTGTGGGTGGTGGAGTGTTTTCAAGCATGGTAAGTTTCTTGGATGCATGGGTGGAACCATGCGTTTGGTTTACGGACCTTGAGGTTCTAGTCTTGTTCATCAACGTCATTGTGTCGAGAATGAGAAGTTGTCTCTTAACGGGTAGGAGTGTCTTGATTGCGTCGGGCGGGCAGTTGTTCCTCCTTGTTACTCTGTGCATGTTTTGCCTAGTTCCCCTTGTGCTTGTGTGTGGTGTCATAATAGTCTGTTGCCTGGACTGCGTTCTTGTGTTCGTTGTCAGTAGTGTGGTTAAATTGTTTTT
>SNQJ01S0175784.1:1968-20053 GCA_010110895.2 Picea sitchensis | reverse complement strand
TGCAGCCAGAGAAACCAGGGTGGCAAGGTGGTGCAAGGGAGAACAAGTGTTCTCTGCTATACAGGTTGGAGCTTGTGTAACTGGAAGTTGGTGCTTCCATCTAGTTGGTGGTGGAACATTCAGGAAGTTGGTGCTTCCATCCAACTGGTGCTAGAATATTCAGGGAGTTGGTGCTTCCTTCTAGTGGGTGCTATAGAAACCAGAGAGTTGGTGCTCTCAAACAAGTTGCAGCTTGTAAAAAAGAGGTATCCGCCTCACATTGAGTTGGTTCTCAATTAGAGATGATGTACATAACCTAAAAGACTGCCTATCATTTTGAAGAAGAAGAGGTTTTCTCCCTTTATGGGTTTCCTCGTGAAAATCTGTCTCTGTGTATAACTTATTGGTGACTGATGCTTTTTACTTTTACTGTCCATATGTTGTATAATGTTGATGATCACTTGAAGAAATATTAAGAATATTTTAATAGAGTTAAAATTGTTTAAGGTCAAAGACAACTGATTCACCGCCCCCCCCTCTCAGTTGTATTAGTAATTCCAACAACCTCAAGTTGAAAAATTTATCAGATCTTGTGCCTTATGCTCACAATCAAATCCATCAAACTAGAAGCATGGGTTGTATCAACCACTGTCACTTCCTTCTGGGCCTTGGGAGTCAATCTCAATGGACTTCCTAAGTGGACTTCCAACAACCCAAAAGAAACATGATGGAATATGGGTAGAGGTATGTCACTTCAGCAAAATGGCACTTTTTATCCCATGCACAAATAATACTCCACCAACGTAAACAACGAAACTCTATTTCCGTCATGTCTAGCCCCATTTTGGCCTCCCAAGAAGTATCATCTGAGACAAAGATTCTCGCTTCCTCGGTACATTTTGGAAGACCATATGGGTGATATTGGGGTGCCACCTCAAGTTTTCTACTGCATTCCATCCGCAAACGGATGGCCAAATAGAGGTTGTCAATAGAGTCTTGGTGCATGCTCTCCAAACTCACTTTGGGCGCAACAAACAATGGGACAATTATTTACACATTTTCCATCATAGCTACAACAAGAAAACAAATTCTTCTAAAGGATTTTCACCTTTTGAATTCTTCTTGGGCTTCAAAAAACATCTCCAACCGAACTTCCAATCACTTGGGCTCCTCAAGGTACCTTTCATAAATAGGAGGAACAATTGTGAGCTGAGCAATTTCTCCAACAAATTGCGCAATGCCACACTGCAATTTAATGTTGTAGAACACAATGTTTCCCCTGTAAAATAAAAAAAAATTAAAACAATGGTTATAATATTTACAAACTAAAATCAATCCAAGGAATATACTAGAAAGCCCAAGATCTTTGGAAGAAAACTAAAAACTTTTAAAACAACGGTTAATAAGACCTCCAAACTCAAATCAATCCAAAGAATGGACTAGAAATCAAAAATATTCAACTCGGTGTTGGTACTAGACTCTTACTTGTACATGTAAATATCCCATTCAAGCATTAATCTGCGTTTGCATAGAAAACAATGATGTAGGAAATGGCTAGGCATTGAGAAAACCATCGGCCACTGTAAGTCCATTTCAGCACATTACCCTTCTACAATTTCTTCTAAATTCACGTCCTTAATGGAAGGGTCAATATCAAGGCTAGAAGTTGAAACCACAGATGACATGCTTTCCATTCTTTTCATTGCTGACCAAAAGTGCTTACAATTTCTCTCTCTGCAAATACCACCCACTTCACAAAAAATAGTTCCCTTCACTTCAAAGCTAGGGTCAGTTACAGAGAGAACAATGTCAGAGTTCAAATAAAACCAAAGAGATGGCTTGAAGAGTGGAGAGTTACATTCACATTTATTCATATTTGATTTGTTCGAGGAAAATTAATGCAATTTAGTAACTTACGTGAAACAATTTAATCCATGATCAAGGTGGAAAGTTCCATGTTTAATTTTTTTTTTCTTTTTTTTTGCTTCGATATTTGGACAAATTATCTTATTTTATGTGGTTATAATCACAGTTATTCATATTTGTTTTGAGCAAGGAAAATTAATGCAATTCACTAACTTACGTGGAAAAAGTTAATATATGATCAAGGTAGGAAGTTCCATGTTCAATCTCTCCTTTTTTTTTTAATTCAATATTTGGACAAATAATATTATTTTATGTGGTTACAATCACAATTATTCATATTTGATTTCTTCAAGGAAAATTAATGTAATTCACTAACTTATCTGGAAAAATTTAATATATGATCAAGGTGGGAAGTTTCATGTTCAATTTATGCTACTGCGATATTTGGACAAATTATCTTATTTTATGTGGTTACAATCATAGTTATTCATATTTGATTTAATCAAGGAAAACAGATGATCAAGGTGGGAAGTTCCATGTTCAATTTCTCTATCTGCAAATACCACCCACTTCACACAAAATAGTTATCTTCACTTCGAAGATAGGGCTAGTCACACATAGAACAATATCAGGGTTCAAATAAAACCAAAGAGATGGCATGGAGAGGGAGAGTTACATTTACAGTTATTCATATTTAATTTGTTCGAGGAAAATTAATACAATTCACTAACTTATCTAGAACAATCTAATAGATGATCAAGGTGGGAAGTTCTATGTTCAATTTCTCCTTCTTTGTTTTATTTTGATATTTGGACAGATAATCTTATTTTATGTGGTTACATTCACAAGTATTTGAAAATTAATGCAACTCACTAACTTACCTAGAAAAAATTGTTGGATGATAAAGGTGGAAAGTTCCATGTTCAATTTGTCCCTTTTTTTTTACTTCGATATTTGGACAAATTATCTTATTTTATGTGGTAAAGTGTGTTTTTAGTACCATGACTTTATCAAATACTTCTTAATTGTTTTTAAAAGTTATTTTTAACTGTTTTTAAATTTTTTTGTCCAAATTTATTATATTTTTATTAAATTTACTAAAAAGTAAAATTATGATTAAATTGATATAAGATAATGTGTTCACTAAAACACATAAGTTTTACACAAATTGTTTACTAACAGTGGTTGGTCATATATTCTGAAAAAATAATATTGTCATATAATATATCGAATCATAAAATATTGTATTAAATTCAAAAGAAATTAGGTATAGGGTATGAAAATTTGGAAGTGAAGTAAGAAAAAAGAATAAAAGAATTTTAAGGAAAGAAAATTACTACAGCTTTTATTTTGTTGAAAAATGAATTTAGCTAGGAGAATTTGGAAAAAATTTAGATTCATGATTAGCAATATACATTTAAATCTCAATCTAGCACATTAAAGGTGGTAAAAGGTATTGTATCATCATTAGTAGAACCATGTGCATTGGTAGAACAAGAATTGTAGAAGAAGAATTAATTAATCCTCTCCTGATTACTCTCCTACAATCTAATCTACCATGACTAGATTATGAACATATATTATTCTAGTGATCAATAATAATTATCAATTTCAGCAATATGAAATTGACAATGTAACATTTAGGTTTATAATTTCAATGATGAAATACAATATGCAATGAACTAGTTGAGAAAGTTTGTGGAAGTACTTAGCCTAGGATATCTTTATACATTGTGCCTAAGATTGTTAGCATGGTATTTGGCTCTTTCACTTAAGGCTAATCCATCTTTAAAAATCCATAGTGGATTATACTCAAAGTGAAATAATAACATAAAGTAAATTAATAATTTAGAACATATAATAGTGTCAAAACATAGGACGTTTGAATACAAACATAAACTAAACCAAAACCCTCACTCCTCTAAACTCTTCAATTTTTTATGGTTCGACTTCATCCCTTATCAAGCTATGTTACTTTGAAGGTAGTCCTTATCAGAGCTAGGTTGCTAGAGTAAAATGGTCGGATTAAAATATATCTAATACAAGAATAACCAACTCTTGATTGTTTGATTTCATCCTTAAAATGATATGGCAAAGTTCTTCATAGAAGAATAACCATCAAGTACTTCACTCCATCCCTTATCATGCTATGAGCGTCTTCATTAAATGTTTTTATATTTAACTAAAACCATCGGCCACTGTAAGTCCATTGCAACACATTTCCCTTCTGCAATTTCTTCTAAAGTCGTGATCTTAATGGAAGGGTCAATATAAAGGCTAGAAGATGAACCGAGAGATGACATGCATTCTTGCCGTTCTTTTCATTGCTGAACAAAAGTTCTTACAATTTCTCTATCTACAAATACCACCCACTTCACACAAAATAGTTCCCTTCAATTCAAAGCTAGGGTCTCTTACAGAGAGAACAATGTCACTTTTCAAATAAAGGCTGAGGCAAGCTTGGAAGGTGGAGGATTACATTTCAAGTTGTGTGGTTTGTTGAAGGAAAAGGAATTAGTACAGGAATTGGGTAACTTCACATTGGAAACCAGTTTGATCCATGATCGAGATTGGAAGGGGTTCCTATGTTTAATTTTTTTTTTTTTTTATGATATTTTGTTTTTTTTTTTTTTTTTTTTTTTTTTTTTTTTTTTTTTTTTTTTTTTTTTTTTTTTTGTTCAAGGAAAATTAATGCAATTCACTAAGTTACCTAGAAAAAATTAATATATGATCAAGGTGGGAAGTTCCATGTTCAATTTCTCCTCCTTTTTTTTTTAAATTCAATGTTGGACAAAATTATATTATTTTATGTAGTTTACAGTAACAATTATTCATATTTTTGATTTGTTCAGGGAAAATTAATGCAATTCACTAACTTACCTGGAAAAATTTGATATATGATCAAGGTAGGAAGTTTCATGTTCAATTTCTGCTTTTTTCTTTTACTGTGATGTTGGACAAATTATCTTTTTTTATGTGGTTACAATCATAGTTATCCATATTTGATTTATTCAAGGAAAGCGAGTTAGTCAAGGTGGGAAGTTTCATGTTCAATTTCTCTATCTACAAATACCACCCACTTCACACAAAATAATTCCCTTCACTTCAAAGCTAGGGCCAGTCACAAGAGAACAATATCAGGGTTCAAATAAAACCAAATAGATAGCTTGAAGAGTGGAGAGTCACATTCTGAGTTATTTTAGTTTGTTAAGGGAAGGTGAAGTACAATTCACTAACTTATATAGAATGATGTAGATGATCAAGATTAGAGTTCTGTGTTCAATTTCCTCCTTTTTTACTTTGATATTTGGAGAAATCTTATTTTATGTGATTTGCGAACTGCAACTATTTAAAAATTAATGCAATTCACTAACATGCCTCGAAAAAATTATTGGATCATAAAGGTTAGAGTTTGTTCAGTTTCCTTTTTTCTTACTTGATATTTGGACAAATTATCTTGTTTTATGTGGTGAAATTTGTGTTTTTAGTACGATGCCTTTATCAAATATTTCTTAATTTGTTTTAAAGTTATTTTTTAACTCTTTTTAAAATTTTTATTTAAATTTATTATATTGTTATTAAATTTACTAAAAAGTAAAACTATGATTAAATTGATATAAGATAATTTGTTCACTAAAACACATAATTTTTACACAAATTGTTTACTAACGTTGGTTGGTCATATATTTGGTCGCCTCTTCTAGAAAAATACTATATATAATATGTAAATCATAAAATATTGTATTAACTTGAAAAGAAATTAGGTATAGGGAATGAAAATGTGGAAGTGAAGTAAGAAAAACAAATAAGGAATTTTAAGGAAAGAAAATTACTAAAACTTTTATTTTCTTGAAAAATGGATTTAGCTAGGAGAATTTGGAAAAATTTTAGATTCATGATTAGCATTATACATTTAAATCTCATTTTAGCACTTTAAAGGTGGTAAAAGTTATTGTCTCGTCATTAGTAGAACCAGGTGCATTGGTAGAACTGGAATTGTAGAAGAAGAATTAATTACTTACTCCTCTCCTGATTACTCTCCTAAAATCTAATCTACCATGACTAGATTATGAACATATATTATTCTAGTGATCAATAATAATTATCAATTTCAGCAATATGAAATTGACAATATAACATTTAGGTTTATAATTTCAATGATGAAATACAATATGCAACGAACTAGTTGAGAAAGTTTGAGCAAGTACTTAGACTAGGATATCTTTATACATTGTGCCTAAAATTATTAGCATGGCATTTGGTTCTTTCACTTAAGGCTAATCCATCCTTAAAAAATCCATAGTGGATTATACTCAAAATAAACCTAACAGGGAGTGAGATAATAACATAATGTAGAACATATAATAGTGTCAAAACATAGGATGTCTCAAAAATAAACCAAAACCCTCACTCCTCGAAACTCTTCAATTTTTATGGTTTGACATCATCCCTTATCATGCTAGGTTACTTTGAAGAAAATGATAAACTAAATATATCTAATAGAAGAAGAACCAACACTTGATGGTTTGATTTCATCCTTAAAACGATATGGAAAAGGTCTTCATATAAGAATAACCATAAAGAGTTTCACTCCATCCCTTATCATGCTATGGAAAGAGTAATGTCTTCATTAAATGTTTTCCATATTTAAAACACTCTTCAATATAATATACACTAACTTATGAAATAGATATAGCTTTGATATATCATTTCCATTATTCATGTATCACCCTCTGTGCCTGGCTTATTCTTTAGGACACTTACCACTTGGTGATGGATTTTATAATTGGTGCCCTTCATTATGATGCGTTAAGTTAGATGACAAGATGTTTTACTATTTGATGCTTGAATGGAGTCTTTGTATTTCGGTTTCATTGAGTGTATGCGAGGGCTTTGAGACCTGAAGGATCTGCGAGAGGCATCAGGGAGGAACTCCTTGGACTCCGTATTGAGTCATGGAGTGTGCTATGTGGGTTGATTTGTTTACGGTGATATTACTTTGTTTTGATGATATGATAGTGATTTTTACCATTATATTTGACATTACGACACAATGGTGGATGATGCAGTTGTGATAATGCTTGCCGACCCAGGACTCACATATGGGTAAAGAGGGCAACATATGAGAGAAGTTTCGAGGGAGAGGTTGAGGGAGGTGTGGACCCAGCGACCACCCTGACCTACTACTTACTCCAGGCGTGCATGGCACCAGTGTGGTTAGCAGGGCCTGGATTGAGTGACACACGATATCATGAGAGATACCCCTTAGTCAGGGGTCACTTAATAGAAGAACAGAGCCTCCCATTTCTTTAGAGACCTTAGTCCTGAACTGACTAGCTGGAGTGTTGTGACTCCGAGGTTATAGATGTCTACCACCAATCCATTAGAGTGGTGGAGTGGCACCCTTGGAGCATGGGCATCCTCAAGGACCACTTGTCGTGCAAAAATTAATACAAGTTTTGGCCAGTGGCACCTTGGAGTATTAGAATTGCATCCTGAAGAGCCACGTCCTTAAAAAGAACACGGTGCTAGGAAGAGAGTATAACCTTGAAAGACATGAGGTGCATAAATGACAGAGGCATTGTACTGAAACAACCGTGAGAGTGGAACCTGGAAACAAAATGATAAATCTCTGAGGAATATCACAGTAGTGGTGATGAGACAAGCCTAGATGACCCTAAAGGCCCTAGCATGTGGGGTACAGAACAGCTCCTATTGAGATTTCTAGAGTTTAGGAACTGACCCACAGAATTTAAAACTATCCTCAAAGATAAAGGTTTTGATAAGCCCGTGAAAGATCTGCAGGAATGACATGGGGCATAGACTAAAAGAGCCTCCTATGTGTTGGTTAGGGTCTATGTGAGATTTGGGGGGTAAGTGTGGGGGATGAATTAATTGAGCTGGTTTTTAAATTTGAAGAGAAAATTAAAATTATTAAAGGTGTAGATTGTATAAGGAGTTTAGGATTTTAAAGTATAGCGAGAAGGGTTAATAGGGTTAGAATTTTATCTTGTGGAGTTTTATAAAGATGGGGAGAAAGGAACAGAGATTAATGAAATAAAAGAACTTGTACCTTAAAGGAGCTTAATGAAAATGGAGAGTAGAATTTATAGAATTAAAAGCGAAAGATATTTTAAGGAGTTACTAAAATCAAAAAAAAATTCATTTTAGGAAAGTTATTAAAAAACATGAGAGGGATATAGGAACCCTAGGAGTAATTTAAGGAGTTATTTTTGGGGGAGTGAGGAATTGAGTCTTTTAATTATTAAAAGAAATAAATTTTGGAGAGCCGGTGACAGGAATTAGGCTTTGGGCCGGTGATTAGAGAATTTTTTTAGAGGTTTGTCATAAAACTTTAATTATTAATGATTTAGGAAAGTAAATTGGGTCTCAAAATTCTATAAAGAAAGAAGCAAGGAAGAGAGAAATGGTTAAGCGTAGATTCACGCTACTAGATTAATAATAGCTTGATGGATTGCCCTTGAGAGTTAGGTTTATCTCAAGCATGATTAGATGGTAGCACCAACTTGGAGGCAATTTGAGGAAGCTAGTCTTATCTCTTGGATCTTGTGGCCTTACTTGACTCGAGGAGGAGCTAAGAGGGGAGCCAGTACCTAAGCGTTTGGTTGGGAGGAATTGCAGTGAGATTTTTGTGAGGTGTGTGGGAGAAAGGGAGCCCAGCGACCTGAGTCTGAGGGCGTCTTCAAGCTGAGTGGCAGCGATATGATTTTAATTGGAAAATTGTTTATAAATGGATTTAGGTAATTTAAAATGTTTTTGATGTCTTGCTGAAAAACTTGTTTCTGGAAAATTCGTTTTATAAATGGTTAATGTTAAAATGTTTTACAGGTGATTAGTCTTTATTAGTAGTTCTGCGAGAAAAAAAAGGAAAAAGAAAACTAGATTCTGGCAAATCTAAATCGTTAAGCGATTCGAGACACTCAGACAATTTAATTCATCCTGGAATTTATGGAATTCGTTTCGATTTCCTGGAGATCGACTTGGCTTTTATTGACTCCGTGTTCTTTCCTGGGTCATTGTGTCACGGAATGTGTTTCGTCTTTGTGAATTCGTTAGGAAATTCCAGATTGATAGCCCTACGTAGTTTTTACACACCTGTAATCAAGGCATTTTAATTTTGATTTAACATAATAATGCCAGTTCCTCTTGATATGTTTTAAGAGTTAAATGTACCATGAGCTCCACATTGAGAGGTTTGAGAGCGTCTCATCTTTGGCTAGGAACTCTTGCATTCACCCATTTTTATTACAGCTCCAAGTCCGGGTTAGGGGGCAGTGAAGCGTTTTCTATCTGCATTTTCATGGGATTAGCCCTTCCTGGGTTTGCGAGATAATGGGATTTTTCTATCCGCGTTTCATGCAGGACAGCGAAAGCCTGGAGTTTACTTGGGAATGTGGGTGTTTTATACTGCGTTTAATACGAGTTAATGACACAGGTTTTGCAGTGTGGGGCATTTCAGATCTTCATTTAAATATTAGTATTGTTTTACATTTGTTATTGGGCATTTTAGGCAGCTGTGGGGTAAATTGTTTGCATTTTATTAGATTATTTTTTGGCAAATTGTATCTTAGGCGTTTGCATCTTGTTGGTAGCTTTACCATCATATTGGCGTTTCGCCTGCCTTTGTTGTGCGGTGGTGGTGGGTGGTTTACCACGTTTAGATGCAGGCGTTTCTTTGGCATCGCCTACTTGAGAATTATGGGCTTTAATGTAAAACAATGTGCATTTTGATACCACTGTAATTGCGTTTTAATGAAAAATGTTTGGTCTGGCATTTGTTAATGCCTTTGCATTTAAAAGATGGAGTTAGATTAGCGTTTTGATGCTTTTTGCGTGTTGGTGCTGGTGCATGTAGTGCATTTTATTGGGCTGGGGTGCGTGAACATAATTTGACGGGCTGAGGAATCCTCGTTCTCATTAATGCTTCGGACGTGTTTGTTGTGTATTGTTGTGGCTGTCGATGGATGGTGCGTAACAAAAAGATGAATTAATGGAGCTTTCTTTTGAAGTTGATATTCCTCATTTCGGTTAAATGGATTTATTTTAGTATTATATATTACGTCGTTGTTGCTAAATTTCACTGCAAGTTTGGTTCAGCGGAGAAGGAAAGAAAATGCGTATATTTTTTTTTTTTTTCTCTGACATGAAGGAAAAATGTTAGCATACATATGTCAATGAATAGTGCTATAATTTCGTAATTGTAATACATTGTTGAAATATGAAATTGCATTGTTTTTACCATATGGACAAATTGCAAGGTTAGAGTGGAAATGTATGACCTTTTATAATTCAATGTCATTGTAATTAGAAGTGAAATGATATGGCTACCTTATTATAACGTTAGTGTAAAATATTGATATTGATTAACCTTAGGGACCGATGATTTAATTATGAGGTTATTTGTGTCCTTTTTAAATGTTGATACAGATGTGACCTTTTTGAATATATTTATATAGGGTCCCTTTTAAAATACTATTATTTAAATAATGTCATTTAAATGTGTAATTGTTATATCTTGTCATTTGTAAATATGATGGGTTATTGATATATTCAACCATAATGTTAATTATCAATGTGATGTTATTTTTATATTTAATTATGTAAGGGTAATATATGCCATTATAAACTAAGGTGAAATTTTTTGTGTTAGGTATTTATGAAAAATAATGGCATTGTGGACGCAAACTTATCTTAATATGATTAAATCTTTGGTTACTGATAGTTATAAAAATAAGGTCCTAGAAACAAGTACCTTGAAATACTAAGATGGTAATGGCAGAATCTACGATTACTAAATTTACATTCCTAAATGGTTGGGTTGGGTATCTCGTCTACTCATGGAGTTCAAGGGAGAATTGGGCCAGTATTACATACTATGGAGTCCTTAAAGGCTACAACTTTTCTTAGCATTGTTTGGGTCATTAGCCAGGGTCCCTTTGGACATGCAGCTTCCATTAAGGATTAGTGTTTGTCTTAGCAGGAGTTGTTATGCGAGATCATTTTTTTTTCACAATTACCTTGAGGTTAGGTGGGATATAGTCCATACAGGCTAGCTTTGGATGCAGCCATGGTTTTTTCTGCGTAAAGAATCCAGTGTCACATTATCAGAGTCTCGGGCCCTTTAAAGGCATGGTTTTCACCCTTGCGACACACCTGACGAAGATTATAGTTTCTGCCTGAAATGGCTACGAGGAGCACATCCCCACAAATCTTCTTCGAGAGACATAGGGGCAAGCCCACTTTAAATGCGAGAATAGTAAACTCTTGTTGGATTCTTCCATGCAGCGATTTCCTCGCATAATACCGCCACTTAACACCAGGTAATACGTTCTGCGTCCTGGCCGCTAGTTACGCCTTATCTTTCAAAGGCGTTTATTGTTTTGTCACCCGAGGATATGTCGGGGTCATCTGACCATTAGTCTTGCTTGCATCTTGTTCTACGTCGGGTTACTAGTTTCTTGCTGAAGCCCGGTCGGGCGTTCTCTAATCTTCTTTTGAGAAGACATAGAAAGTCATGCTTGCTCTGTGTAGAAGTAAGTAACCCTAACACCTTAGTTCTTCCCTCCTACTTGTTCTTACTATACCCTAGTAGTAATTAATGGCCAGGTATTGTTAATATATGCACCTATAATTGCATTATCTTGTGCGGTTACTAGATTAAGACCTTGAGTCTTTTTCTTGGTGGAAAAGACATGAGGTTCGTCTTGTCGAGATGGAACCACGAGTCAAATTGTGTTGTTACTTCTTCACGTGCACAAACACCTTAATCAAAAAAAAAAAAAAAATTGCACCGGTTCTCAGAATCATTTATTAGTAACGAGGAGAGTTGTTATAATTCACACTATTGAGTTCATGTCCATCACTCCTATCTCCCCCTAAAAATGTGCAAGTATATATCGAGGGTTAGAGTCACTTCCTTTACCTTCTAACTTCTACAATCCTTAAACTACTATACCTTAAAAATTAGAGAATAATGGCTAGTTGGGCGGATGTGCCTTAGAGTGATGATCATTTGCAAAGTAAAGAAGCTAATGACAAAATGCATGAAAATAACAAAATGAAAGTTATTCTCAAAGAAATAAAAACTCAATTTTGAGGGAAGTGGACATTTAACACTTCATCCCTGTGAGTTCCGACCTTCACCCATAACACCCATGACAATATGTAATGTGAAACACATCTATGATCATTGTACTTGGGTATGGAATAGATCAATAAAAATAGGATCTTAAGGATACTACTAAATCACTCAGTCTTTATAGCCTTGATAATCATATTAGGCTGCTTTAAGCATGCATTAAAGTAATAGGAATAATAAATTAAAATCTATAAAGAGGAAGGACATGTAAAAGAAACAAAATGTTAGGAATGAAAGTACATAAATATAAAATGTTGGAAATGAATGTACATAAATATAAAGATAATGAATAAGAAAGAATTGCAAAGGAAAAATTGCGCATTAAAATAAAGATAATATGAATCTGTTCAATTTATATATGTAGAGGATTCAAACTTGAGCATCTTCATAGCAATTTTTACCAAACTTTGATATGAAATTCGGTTAGTCCTAAAGAATAAAAATTGCTCTTTAAAGTGTTAACTAAAATTACACTGCTTCAGATTAAATTGTGAGTCAATTAAAAATATAGATGAACAAAATGAATGCTAACCCTAACATATCAATATGTTTCTTCTTAGTTAAGATAAGAATTATTTTGAAGAATAAAAAGAAGCATAGCTGATGTGTTAGGCTAGCATTCATTTTTGGAGGTTATACAAAAATATCCTAATTATGCAGCAAAATTTGTGGGAATAATTCAACTTCGAGAAAAGGTGAAGGGACAAGATGAGTTAAAAATCCTAGCAGCCATCAATATTTTCTACAGCCGTGAGTGAGGAACATCAATATTAACATGGTGATTTGATTTCCTACACTTACCATTTGGGAATGAGGTTAGTATTCATATACAACATATGCAAACGACAAATTGAACCATATCCACAGGTTTTTTAGCAGTAGTTTAGATATCAATGAGCATTAAGAAGCCGGACATTCGAAAACTAAATTTTATGATAGCTACGAAAACTAGATTTTTATGATGATATTCAAGCTGAAACTAAGAGTCTCCACATTCCTCTCAGTTACAGATCGGAAGAAAATTACATAACAAAATTTTTGCACCAACAAAATTTTTACTGAAACAAGATTTTGCTAATATGAATTTTTTATCATATTTCCAATATGGACTTCTTGTCTGCTGCTGTTGACCTGTGGGCGTCAACTCTTTCCCTATGACGTTTTTCTTCAGCCTTATGACGTTTTTTCATTAGTTTCATCTTAAAGAATTTGCTGGTCCCTGCATTTAATGCTGCAAAACTCAATGTTTCCCTGTAAAATAAAAATTAAAACAATGGTTATAATATTTAGAGCCAAAATCAATCCCTAGACCTTTAAAGCCCAAGATCTTTTGAAGAAAACTAAAAACTTTAAAAACAACGGTTTAATAAGACCTCCAGACTCAAGTCAATCCAAAGAATGGACTAGAAATAAAAAATCTTCAACTGGTTGTTGGTACTAGACTCTTACTTGTACATGTAAATATCTCGTTCAAGCATTAATCTGCGTTTTCATAGAAAACAATGATGTAGGAAATGGCTAGGCATTGAGAAAACCATCCGCCACTGTAAGTCCATTGCAAAGCACATTGCCCTTCTACAATTTCTTCTAAATTCACGTCCTTAATGGAAGAGGTCAATATCAAGGCCTAGAAGATGAACAGAGTTGTTATACTTACCATTATTTTCATGCATTGAGTAACACAGTTTCCCTCTATCTACAGATAGCACCCACCTTCCACAGAAATGATTCCATAACTAGAAGAAGACTAGGCTCAGTTGCAGAGAGGAAAAGATGTCGCGGTTCTGGTAGAGCTAAAGAGATAAGCTTGAAGAGTGGAAGTTACATTCACATTTATTCATGACTGATTTGTTTTGAGGGAAAATTATTACAATTCATTAACTTCCGTGAAACAGGCAATCCATGATCAGGGTGGAAAGTTCCATGTTTAATGTCTCTTTTTTTTACTTGGATATTTGGACAACCTATCTTATTTTTTGTGGTTATAATCACAGTTATTCATATTTGATTTATTTAAGGAAAATTAATGCAATTCACTAAGTTACCTGGAAAAATTTAATATATGATGAAGGTGGGAAGTTCCATGTTCAATTCTCCTTCTTCTTTTTTTAATTCAATATTTGGACAAATTATATTATTTTATGTTTACAATCACAATTATTTGGACAAATTATATTATTTTATGTCGTTACAATCACAATTATTCATATTTGATTTGTTCAAGGAAAATTAATGCAATTCACTAACTGAAAATTTAATATATGATCAAGATGGGAAGTTTCATGTTCAATTTCTTCTTTTTTTTCTTTTAATGCGATATTTGCACAAATTATCTTATTTTATGTGGTTACAATCATAGCTATTCGTGTTTGATTTATTCAAGGAAAATATATGACGAAGGTGGGAAGTTCCATTTTCAATTTCTCTATCTGGAAATACCACCCACTTCACACAAAATAGTTCCTTCACTTCAAAGCTAGGGTCAGTTACAGAGAGAACAATGCCACAGTTTAAATAAAACCAAAGAGATACCTTGAAGAGTGGAGAGTTACATTCACATTTATTCATATTTGATTTGTTAGAGGAAAATTAATGCAATTCAGTAACTTACGGCAAACAATTTAATCCATGATGAAGGTGGAAAGTTCCATGTTTAATTTTTTTTTTTTTACTTATTTGGACAAATTATCTTATTTTATGTGGTTATAATCACAGTTATTAATATTTGTTTTGTTCAAGGAAAATTAATGCAATTCACTAACTTACCTAGAAAAATTTAATATATGATCAAGGTGGGAAGTTCCATGTTCAATTTCTCCTTCTTCTTTTTTTTTTAATTCAATATTTGGACAAATTATATTATTTTATGTGGTTACAATCACAATTATTCATATTTGATTTGTTCAAGGAAAATTAATGCAATTCACTAACTTACCTGGAAAAATTTAATATATGATCAAGGTGGGAAGATTCATGTTCAATTTCTGTATGATCAAGGTGGGAAGATTCATGTTCAATTTCTGGCTTTTTTTTTACTGCTATATTTGGACAAATTAGCTTATTTTATGTGGTTACAATCATAGTTATTCATATTTGATTTATTCAAATAAAACAGATGATAAAGGTGGGAAGTTCCATGTTCAATTTCTCTATGTGCAAATACCACCCAATTCACACAAAATAGTTCCCTTCACTTCGAAGCTAGGGCTAGTAGCACAGAGAACAATATCAGGGTTCAAATAAAACCAAAGAGATGGCTTGGAGAGGGAGAGTTACATTTACAGTTATTCATATTTGATATGTTCCAGGAAAATTAATGCAATTCACTAACTTATCTAGAACAATCTAATAGATGGTCAAGGTGGGAAGTCATATGTTCAATTTCTCCTTCTTCTTTTTTACTTTGATATTTGGACACTTAATCTTATTTTATGCAGTTACATTCACAACTATTTGAAAATTAATGCAATTCACTAACTTACCTGGAAAAAATTACTGGATGATCAAGGTGGGAACTTCCATGTTCAGTTTGTCCTTTTTTTTTTTTCAATTCGATATTTGGAAAAATTATCTTATTTTATGTGGTAAAGTGTGTTTTTAGTACCATGCCTTTATCAAATATTTCTTAATTTTTTTTAAAGTTATTTTTAAATGTTTTTAAATTTTTTTGTTTAAATTTATTATATTTTTATTAAATTTACTAAAAAGTAAAATTATGATTAAATTGATATAAGATAATGTGTTCACAAAAACACATAAGTTTTACACAAATTGTTTACTAACAGTGGTTGGTGATATATTCTGAAAAAATAATGTTGTCATATAATATATCGAATCATAAAATATTGTATTAAATTGAAAAGAAATTAGGTATAGGGTATGAAAATGTGGAAGTGAAGTAAGAAAAAAGAATAAAAGAACTTAAGGAAAGAAAATTACTAAAGCTTCTATTTTCTTGAAAAATGAATTTAGCTAGGAGAATTTGGAAAACATTTAGATTCATGATTAGCAATATACATTTAAATCTCAATGTAAAACACATCTATGATCATTGTACTTGGGTGTGGAATGGATCAATAAAAATAAGATCTTAAGGATACTACTAAATCACTCAATCTTTATAGTCTTCATAATAATATTAGGCTCCTTTAAGCATACATTAAAGTAATACGAATAATAAATTAAAATCTATAAAGAAAGTACATAAAAGCAACATAATGTTGGAAATGAAAGACTCAATCTTTATAGCCTTCATAATCATATTAGGCTCCTTTAAGCATACATTAAAGTAATAGGAATAATAAATTAAAATCTATAAAGGAAGTACATAAAAGCAACATAATGTTGGAAATGAAAATACGTAAATATAAAATGTTGGAAATGAAAGTACATAAATATAAAAAAGATAATGAATAACAAAGAATGTCAAAGGAAAAGTGCATCCATTAAAATAAAATAATATAAAATCTATTCAATTTATATGTAGAGGGGATTCAAACTCCATTTCATCTTCATAGCAATACCAGACCTTAAATATAGAAATTCAGTGAATCCCTCAAAATAAAAGTACTCTTAAAATGTTAACTAAAAATCTACACTACTTCAAATTAATTAGCAAATTGAGAGTAAAAAATAGATGAACAAAAATGAATGCTAGCCTAACATATCAACTATGCTTCTTCTTATTCTTCAAAATAATTCTTATCTTATGATTCTAATAAATACCTTCATTTTTGAAGGTCATACCAAAATATCCTAATATTATGCAGCCAAATTTGTCAGAATAATTCAACTTTGAGAAAAGATGAAGGGACAAGATGAGTTAAAAATCCTAGCAACCACCAATATTTTCTAGAGCCATGAATGAAGAACATCAATATTATCTTCGTGATTTGATTTCCTACACTTACCCTTTGGGAATCACCTTAGTATTCATATACAACATATGCAACAATAATTAAAACCATATCCACAATTTTTTTTAAGATAGATTGAATATCAAACGGAAACCGTAAGAAGCCTTCACATTACTAAAACGGAATTTTAATGATATTCAAACCGAAACACTAAGAATCCTGCACATTCCTCTCAGTGCAATCTGAAAAAAAAAAAATTACTCAACAAAATTTTTTTGCGAAACAATATTTTTATCATATTTCGAATATGGACTTCTTGTCTGCTGCTGTTGATGGGCATCAACTCTTTCCCTATGACGTTTTTCTTCAGCCCTATGACGGTTTTCATTAGTTTTATCTGAAATAATATATTTACAAACTAAAATCAATCCCAGGAATATACTAGAAAGCCCAAGATCTTTGGAAGAAAACTAAATTTTTTTAAAACAACGGTTAATAAGACTTCCAAACTCAAATCAATCCAAATAATGGACTAGAAATCAAAAATCTTCAACTGGGTGTTGGTACTAGACTCTTACTTCTACATGTAAATATCTCATCCAAGCATTAATCTGCTTTTGCATAGAAAACAATGATGTAGGAAATGGCTAGGTGTTCAAAAAACCATTGGCCACTATAAGTCCATTGTAGCACATTGCCCTTCTGCAGTTTCTTCTAAAGTCATGCCCTTAATGGAAGGGTCAATATCAAGGCTAGAAACTGAACCCAGAGATGACATGCTTGCCGTTCTTTTCATTGCTGACCAAAAGTGTTTACAATTTCTCTATCTGCAAATACCACCCACTTCACACAAAATAGTACCCTTCACTTCAAAGCTAGGGTCAGTTATAAAGACAACAATGTCACGGTTCAAATAAAACCAAAGAAATAGCTTGAAGAGTGGAGAGTTACATTCACATTTATTCTTATTTGATTTGCTCGAGGCAAATTAATGCAATTCAGTAACTTACGTGAAACAATTTAATCCATGATCAAGGTGGAAACTTCCATGTTTAATTTCTCTCTCTCTTTTTTTTTTACTTCGATATTTGGGCAATTTATCTTATTTTATGTCGTTATAATCACAGTTATTCATATTTGATTTGTTCAAGGAAAATTAATGCAATTCACTAAGTTACCTGGAAAAAATTAATATATGATCAAGGTGGGAAGTTCCATGTTCAAT
>SNQJ01S0175783.1:7299-20053 GCA_010110895.2 Picea sitchensis | reverse complement strand
CATTTATATGATTCCATCCATCCATCCTCTAAGGCAGGAGGCAGTATAAGATTGGCGGATGAGTTTAAACTCTATTTTAATCCCATTCATTCTCCTAAAAACAAGTTTGGTATGTTGGGTGCCCAGTTCCGGTTGATAAAAAAAATCCTTCCAAACACACATTTTGATAAATAGAAGATTGGTGTTTCGTCAGGGTATTGTCAATAGGCAACTCAGCTCGCTAGATTCCTTGGGCCTGGTTTCCTTAATCCAGTGATATAAAGAAATAGCGTCTATAAAGACGACTTAAATCAAAAGGTTCAGGTCTCATGAAAATATTTTCTTTCCGTATAACCCCCCTGTGGCCAATCGATAAAGAAAGAATTAAGATGAGATAGTTCCATGCTCAAAGTAAATGCGAATAGCGAGGTTTTTAAAATAGACTGTTGTTCAAAGTGTGTACCTATTACATCCTGGCAGTAGTTCCTTCTAAGATGAAAGTTTAGTCAACCAACATTTGTGTTGCCTATTTTTGTATTTATACTAGAATTTTTTAATAAGTAAGCTAGTTTCTCTAGATTTTGTTTGAAGCATTTTTTAGATTGCCTGTTAATCTGGGTGTTTTTATTGTTGTACATTCTAGAATGACCTTGTATGATGTCCTAATCAATTTATAGGGTTTTCCAAATTGGTTGTTCATTGACAGAAGTGTTTCATTCGAATGCAGTGAAACATGAGGATCTATGGATTAGATAGTGATTGTGCTCCAGAAGATGTACCAAAATTATTGTATTGTACTTTGAAGTATCGACAACTCGACTATATAGACCTTTACCTTGTCTATGCCTTTAATTTTTAAATTATTTATTAACTAATTCGATTCCTTTGACTTCAAAATTTAAGTTGTTTGGTAAATTATTTCACAATGTTTCTTCTTTCATTGCAATAGATACACTGGCCAAACACTGACATTCCCAGCACATGGAAAGAAATGGAGAAGCTAGAAGATACTGGAAGAGTTCGTGTTATTGGGGTGAGCAATTTTTCTGTCAAAAAGTTGCAGGACTTACTCAAATATTCAAAAGTGTTGCTAGCTGTGAACTAGGTTGAATTCCATCCAATGTGGCAGCAACATAATCTTCATTTATTCTTCAAGTCCCAACGTATTCATGTCTATGCATACTCTCCACTAGGTTCTATAGGTACTGGATGGGTTAAAGTCAAAATGTTAGAGCACCCTATACTGAAGCCAGTGGAAAACAAATTGGGTAAGACACTTGTACATGTTTCACTTTGTTGGGGTTTACGAAGTGGCAATAGTGTGATGCCAAAAAGCACCAATGAAGACAGAATAAAAGAAAACTGTAACAACCCAATTTGGACTGTAGATGAAAAGTAAATCAAGAAATTGTTGATTGCAATTTGGATTTTCTTTATGTGTACACACATTCTGTGGGTAATTTCACAAGAAATCGGCTTGTTCCTGTACTTTGAACGTTGACACTGAAGGTATATAGTTCGTCTTTATAGTTGTATTTCCTAAGAACCCGATTGATGTATTGAAGTGCACTCCGTGTGTATATTCACAGGAACTCTTGCTTTTGAATGGTGGGAATCTGCTCCGAGTCTATATAGTATGAGTTAGGCATCAATCCTGAATCTATTTTTCCTTGATTGAAGCTGGGAAACATGACAAAAAGAAGGGGATGGGAAGTCGGCAGAGGTCAATTTCTACCAGAAGATTCCTTCAAGAGCTGGGAAAGTTATTCAAATGTTATGTGGCAGACATGGAGTAGATTTCGGGACAGAGTGCTTGCGAGGTCTTTGATTGAGGTGGAAATGACCGAGGTTCGGGTTCGGAGTGGGCATGACATGAAGAAGAATCTAAGTTGGTGGCATTTGATTTGGTTCGAAATTGGTGTTGTTATTGGTGCTGGGATTTTTGTCTTAACGGGCTTGGAAACCAGAGATAAAGTTGGGCCTGCAATCCTGTGGTCCTACGTTATTTCGGGAATATCTACTCTTCTTTGTGTGTTTTGTTACACTGAATTTGTTGTGGAAATCCCACTAGAAGGTGGGTCATTTGCCTATCTCAGAGTGGAATTGGGAGACTTTGTGTAATTCATAGGGGCATGAAACATCATATTAGAATGCGTCATTGGTGGAGCAGCAATTGCAAGGTCATGGACATCCTACTTTGCCACACTCTATAATCGTCCATCTAATGCTTTTCGCATTCATACCAACTTAGCTGAAAATTACAATGAATTGGACCCAATAATTGTTGTCGTCCTCTTCATAACATCCATTGTCTCCATAAAGAGAACCAAAGTTACATCCAGAATAACAACTCCATCGCCTCTGTAATTCATGTTGTGGTACTTGTGTGTAACAACCCAAATTAGATTGCAGATGAAGAGGTTGTAGACCATGTTGGTGCAAAGACAAAATGCCAGTGTTGTGGGTGGTCAAGCCCAGGTTTCAGTTTTGAATCTGAGCTCTGATACCATATGTAGAGCATGGTTATTTCCAGGACTCAAAATAATTAAAATTTTTCTAAAATCTCCTACTTAAATGACTAAAATTTAGTTTAGAATTTCTTACATGATTTTCTTATACTTGGAATAAACCAGGAATAAACAATAACAACATAATAATATCAGAAAAAACAACATAATAATGATAACAATAGCATAATACATACCTCCACCTGTAGGTTGGTTGATCTAGTCTCTTTTATGTTTGATCTTGTTCTTTCCCAGACTGAATATTAACCTCCCAACCAACTAGGAATAGCCTCTCTGGCTCCCTAGCTCCAGGAATACTTGTGGTTTCCTATCCCTTGAGCCCAAAATTCCTAGCAACAACAGTGCCCTGTGAGATTTCCCCAAAACAATTCTTCCAATTTCCTCCTACTCCTTTATCTTTCACAAATCCTAAAGCAAAAATGATATGCCTCTTCCAAGTCCCCCCTTCTTCCTTATCCTCCTCTCTCAAATCCCCCTCATTAATTCCCAAAAACCTTATCCTCCCATTAATTACCCAACAACCTTATCCCCCCATTAATTCCCCAACAGCCTTATCCCCCCATTAAATACTTCACCCACCTTTTAATAATAAAATAATAAAAGGCTCATTTAATATGTTTTAATAATTAATTAAATTTAAACTAAAAACTATGATAAAATTAATCAATTTGGGATGTTACACACAAATAATGTAGATTCCTCTATGGCCCTTTGCTCAGAGTAAGTATCCCACCAGTCCTTAACATGGGGGACATCCTTGAGGAGTGCAAAAGTAATATTTTCCCTATCAGAAAAATTGTGGACCGAAAAACACCCTTTGAGCAGATTCAACCATTTATCTACAACATTTGCATCCATGAGTCCTTCCAATAATGGAATATCAAAATTTGCATGTACCTTGAAGGGGGTTTCATGGCAGCTTGATGAAGATGCTTCTCCTGTGGACAGCCGTCGAATGATCTGCGCAAAGTTGTCCATCATTTTGTTTCTTTGTCACATGAGGGCTTCCTCGAGCAACATTTTAAAACGATCTCCTGCTCCATCATCTTTATTTTCATGCCCCATGGGTTGTTGTCGGGATCGAAGCGACCGATCTTGTAACGAATTGATTGGTTCGAGTCCCAACTTATTGTACCCGGATCTTGTGGGGGACATGCACGAAGAAAAATAATTGGAGAGCGGACTGCTCTGATACCACTGATCTGGATTTCAGAGAGAAATTAATTGATTAATAGACTGAATATAATAAACATAGAGATATGAAGAACAAAATAGATATCCAGTGAACACTATCTTCTATTGAATAAATGAAATATGATGAAAATGTAAAACTACAGAACTGAAACACTTGCTCGAATGGTGGTAGCTATATTTGAGAAGAGATGTGGCTGCTACATGCATCCGTCTGAGCAGAATGATTACAATGAGGCCCCAGAGGCCTTTTTGATATTACTCATGAATTCCAAAACCCTAGACATACAAAAACCTAACCCTAGGAGATGAAATGCCAAAACTTATGTGAGCCCCTATGGGTAAGTTGGTACCTCAACTTCCCGAGGTTGTAACTTTTGCATACGACCTATGTTTTAGGCACGTGATATCCCATTGGAAAGGTATTTTAGAGAACTACACATTACGCCATCAAACCCTGACTCTGTCTATAGTTTGATTGTGGTGAGCCAAAAAACAATGTTTAGGGCCCCAAAATGGTCCTGGAAGTACAACAAGATGTGCTGACATGAAAACATACAAAATAAGTCAGTTGGATTAGGTGGGAGGCCACCAGTATCCACCTAGAAGATGTGTAGGGCTTCAGACAGCCCTGAAAGTGTAGAACCCACAATTACAAAGAAGTACGGAAGAACGTGTTGAACTAAAAACTATCAAGAGGAGCCATTTGGAATAGATGGGTGGCCACCAATATCCACCTGGATCACATGCCCACCATGGCCATGGAAAGGTGTCCCTCCAACATTGTGAAAATATGTGCCTAACAGGCATTAATCCAAACATCACCACCTAATTGTTCTTTATGCAAGAATCCATGAACGCCATGTGTTTGAAGGTAATTTGTACTTTTGTGTTATTCCTTGAGATGATGGAACATCACCAAGAATGGAATGTTATGCATGTATGGTTGATCTCATTGGTCATGCTAGGCACCTCGTTTAGGCAAAGAATTTTATCAACAAAAATCCATTTCAACCCAATATTATTGTTTGGTTCCATTGTGATCAATGCCAACATTTCCATCAACATGTTTATCCTGGAACCGGGTGCATTTTTAGGCATCTTGTCCTAAATATTTGATAGTGAAATTAACTCATTGGAAATAGAAAGGCTCTAGTCAAGTGTAAAAATAATTCTAAAGAATCATAAAGTAGATGTGCATTTTTCTTTCTTTTCCAATGAATTAATATGAGAGATAACTGCCCATGGCCTCCTTCATGTTGTTTGTTTCCTTTAGTCTAGACCTGAAATTATAAGTCTGTTTTAATTTCTTTATCGTTTTTTGGATTGTTCATTGGTCTATTTTTTCTTCTCATGAATGTTAAACAGTTGGGTTTGTATAAACACCACATTCTAACATTTTTTTCTATCTAAAATAACTATATATTCATTCATGAATGGTCTAAATATTTCTCATTTTCTTTTTCAAATTGGAACATGTAACAGTCATCCACAATATAGCCTCCACTACTAGATCTCACCTATTGTCAACATGAGAGAATTGCCATTTAGAAACCCAAATCATGTTAGAATATTCAAGAATATTGAGAGGGGGGGGGAGAGTGTTAGCACTAAAAGTCACACTTTGACTGTTAAAGTGTAAGATCAACACCCATCGGGATGTTAAAGATATTTTTTTATGATAAGGTGGTAAATGGATGAAAACTCAGGAAAATAATTTCATCACATCTCACTCCATACAATATGCACCAACAAATAAGGCTTTGAGTAATTTAGATCAAGTTTTAAGAAATAAAATGGATATGCAGAAGAATGAATAAGAGAAATGTAATATTCCTACCATCTGCATCTAGTAGTACTGACAGACATATGAAGAAAAACCCTTTGAAACAAGAACTTCCTGTAATCAAAGAGGAAACTCTGATATAATCATAAATAGTATCACAACAGATCCTCCATTGCAACAAAGATACAATTAAATTCAATTGAAGTATTCAATAGAGTGTAATCATAATAAGATAGAAACAAGATGATAATGAAAAATGATTGATTTCTATTATCCAAAGTGTCTCGGGTCTAGTACATACAATAGAAGATATTCTATGTTACATAGACAACATCAAAATATGAGTCTCTCTCCCCTCTTGGATCATGAATCCAACCCTTTCCTTCTCAAAATAATTTCATATATAGTGAATAATCTCTATATACCATAAGGAGGTCGAAACCAAGGAGATACATAGGATCCTCCTCCATTTGGGAGTCTTGTTACAAAAGATTCCAACAAAAACCTAACAAATTCCTATTTTTGGGGATCTTGCCTATTGTGATAAATTCCTTTCGAAATAGGTCATTATGCTTGATATGGAGATGGAACACATGTCCCTCATGTCCAAAAAACTCCTAGGATACCATTTGAACCTTCCCTGATAGTTGTAATCCCTCCCATCACTCGAATTTATCAGACTGTTAGAGTTCACAGTGCCTGTGATAACATGCACTGTGAACTTTCCTATATGTGATGGTTTTATCTTTTCTCCAAAAATACGAAGTGGGTCAGGCTGAATTCTTGTTAGAAAGCAAAAAACGCCATGTTTTTCCTCCACACCAAATTTCATAGGAACCTGGATGGGAGTTCAAAAGTTACAAGAAAAACAATCCTTTGTTGTGTTCTAATTGCTTACAAACTATCATAAACTACCAGTTCGAAGCACCGACACTACGAACTTTCCTGTAGCAGGCTATTTCACTTTGCCAATGTTTTAACACCTCCCAAAACGGTCTCAAGTGTCCCAAAATGTTGTAAACTTTATAATCTTAAAAATCTTGATTAAAAGAAAGCACCCAATCAGATAATCATGGTTTGCAAAACATAGCAATAACCAAAATGTGTAAAATGTATGAAACAAGAATTTGACCAAAATGATGTTGATTATGGAGGTTCAACATCTTCATTTTTTAATCTTACTTCTCATGGTTGGCAACCTTGGGCAGCTCTGGATGCCTCCTCTGCATCTTTTGACAAAAATTGATGCAACCTACTCTCTGAAAGGCTTTTTTTATCAATGGTTCATAATCAAGTAGTTTCATGTCATAGGGTTATGTCCTTACCATATCCCCTCCCTTGTGAGCCTTCTTTTGTTGTTGACTTTCCATATTGTTGCTAATGAATGTTTTTTTCTGTGAGTTTTAATGGAAGCTATATGTGTGAAAATAAGGAAAACATGAGATTAGGATATTTGATGACAAAACTGCTTTCAATAGGCTGGCATTAAACAATGTTTCATGGATTTTATTCCATACATAGGAGGTAAAGAGAAGATACTCTTTCAATAAAAAATAGTAAGGAATAACAACTGGGAGTTGAAAATAAAGGCAGTGCAAACAAATTCTCGGTTTAAACAGGGTGTTCTCATTAATTCAAATATTAGTTGATCAGCATGATAATGCATGCAATCTTTTAAAACTGGCTCAACAACTGATCGAACACATAGTTCAATCTTAGGAGGAGTGCATATTTATTCTTCAAAAGTTGATCTTGTAAAGATGCAGACAAATGGGGTTTTAATAACGCTGGAACAAAGGGTTCACAACGCAGTTCGCAATGCACTGTTCGCCAATGCTCTATTAGCTTGTTCATAGCACTAGGTGAAAATGATGGGAGCAAGTAAATTTTGAGCAAGAGGAAAATTGAAAGAGGTCAGAAGGTGTTCAGGTTTAATAGGCAGAGTTCAGAGCATCTTTTAAGTGAATTTTGCAAATTGATATCAAGGTAGTGATAGTTCTCGAAGCCAAAAAGAAAAGAAGCCAAAACCCCTTTATCAACCTTCAAATAGGATGTAAATTCTAATGAAGTACTTTGTGGTATTGAGTTTGATGTTGGTGTCTTTGAATTTGCACAAGGGTGTCTGCAAGTAAATTGGGATGGAGGATAGGTTGGGTGTTTGATTCCCGAGAGGTAACAAATTTTTGACCCAACCAACATTGGCTAAATCAGGGATGCCACGTGTCACCCTGTGATTGGACCATACAATCCAGTCATTGACACAGTCAGCACCACGTCATCATCCTGTCAGCCGTCCATGTCACTCTCATACATCCACGTGTCGTACCCTAAGCCTATCGCATCAACATCTATACTACCAAGTCACCTGCCATGCAGGGATGATTTTAAGGATGGATTTTTTTTTTAAATGTAGAAACCTTGACGAATCTTAGTAATCCTTCAAATGCCAACTATAAATGTTTGGCGATATTTTTGTAAAAATATTCAAATTTATATGGATTCTATATAGTTTGTATAAAATTTTGGGGATTTTTAAGGTAAAATAATGTTATCCTATAGAATTTGGGCGAATCATTGTTACAATAGCAAATCTTTTTTTGGGAAAAACCATGGAAAATTAGCCCATGAGGGAAATTTATCCCCTAAAATCATCCATGCCATGTCAACATCCATACTGCCCAGTCACCTTGGAATGTCAGTATCTATACTTCCACCTTTCATCCATACTGCCATGTGTCGACATGTCATTGGACCACATCATCATTTCATACAACCACGTGTCGCGTCAGTACAGTGCCACATGTCATTTTTTATTAGTCCACATCAACCCCTAAAAATGCCAAAAATGAGTGACATGTGTCACATCCTTGTGCTTCCATGTGTCCCTGCTGACATCATGTTGATGTACTGTTGACGTAAGCAATACAACCTATTAACTTTGACCAGTTGATTTTTTTACATGTTTGGGAAATCGATCAGAACACGATAACTTTCACATACGATGTCCATTTTTGGAAAATATTGTATGGTCGGAATCTGTGTGATGAGACCGATGCAATGGCGCTAGTTTCATATGATTCCAATAACTTTGATTTTTAGGCCTTCCTGGATCCATTTTGGATCATGCCTCCCCACTAAGACCTTTTGGTCCTCCAAAAGGGTATTAACCAATCATCAAGTGCAGGATAGGCCACCCCACTTGTCCTTTGTCTTTGAACTCTATCATGTGCACCTGTCACATCATAATCAATTTCAAAACAACCATGACAACTGAGATCATATTGTTAGCCACATGAACTCGTTCACATCTTACTAAAGCCACTACCATCCATGTTGAAAACATTAACAACGATAACATCATAAATTTGACTACAAATGAACTAATATGTTTGATGTGTTTGCACCACATTAGCTTATATTGAAGCAAAGTATGATTGAATTTCCATTCTACAACCATCTCATGTTCATGCTTAATATCAACTGCTTTACTTGGGATAATTATAGGTGTGTTGCTTGCATAAGCTGCCTTCCTTAATTGTTCCATTGTTTGAAGATATTGACTTGATTTTATGTGATGAGCATGTACAACATATTCATTGCCTTCTTTAGTTATGTGATATTGATTATGTTCCATGTAGAAGATTTCTTTGCGATCATACGAATAAGAGTTGCCTAAGACCATTCAAGATTCATTTAATGGCACCACATCACATGTTACCTCATCCATAAACTTTGATGAAAATGCAAACTTTAAAGTGAATTGCTTTGTTATGTGCAATTTATGATTGTTGCTTATCCATTTAAGTGAATAAGGTTTATGATGTAGCTTAGTTGTCAATCCCAAATTAACCACTTCCTCTGAAATCAAGTTAGATTGAGATCCACTATCTATCAATGTATTGATATTAATATGTTTCATTATGACCCTTATATGAAACAATTTACTTCTAGAATCATATCCATCACCAATTTTACCTGTCAAACCAACTATTGTGATTTTAGTCTCATCATTTGAATCATACCCCAAGTCTATTGGTCGTGTTGTTGTTGCAACTGTTTGACTCCCTTTCCTCTCTTTGAACCACTTCGATCTCTTCTCTAGGTGCAATTTCCAGCAATAGTCATCAACGTTCCCTTATTTCTTGCAATGCTTTGAAGAGAGCTTCCCTTCCTTCATTGTCGTTGAATTTTCTTTCTTTCCATTCCCCTTTATTTTGTCTTCTTTCCTTGAATACATTTCCCCTGATACACCAATTCCTGTTTTCCCTACTTCAATATACGTTGCTTGGAAATAAACCTCATCAAGATTAGTAGGTCCAAACATAAATACATTGTTACGAATATGTGCAGGTAAACCTACTATATACTTCATAAGAGTTTCTTGTGTATGCAATGGAATATTTAACATTAATGCCATATTACAAAATTCATCTGTGTATTCTTGCACCATTTGTCCTTTTCTTAGTTTAAGACTTTACTATTCAATTAAAGATAGTTCCTTATAACCCAAAGGAATAAACTGCTTTCTAAGTGAAAAAAAAAAAATCTTCTCATGATGGAAATACATTACCAACTTGTTGTGTACCATGTTGCAACTTACTCTGCAACCATATGAATGTAGTGCCTGCAAGACGAAGGGTTGCCAACTTGATTTGGGTTTCCTCATCTTTGATTTGTTGCACACTACAATAAACTTCCATCTGTCTGACCTAGTTATCAAGCCTCTCAACATTGACTTCACCATCATACATGGGAAATTCAAATTTAACATCAAGCTTAAGTAATGGCATATCATGTTTATGTTTATGTGAATTTTTTCTTGCGGTAGAATTTGCACTTGTACTTGAAGAAGAAGAAGTTGATGGAGATGTAGGAGGTGAAGGAGGAGGTTTAGGAGTATCCTATCCTTCTTCACTTTTGTCTTGTCTTGATGATTCCCTTGAAAATGCCTTTTATGTTCCAAGAAATCATCATATAAGACCTTTACCATCTCTGACATGGAGAATAAAGACTTTTGAAACTCTATCTCGTTCTGAGACATTCCTTCTTTAGATGCCATCGTATAACTTTGAGAAGTCCTCTTTCTTGATCCAATCTCTAGATCTCCTTCTACAATCTAGCCTTCACTACGACTTAGATTTTCCCTGGTAATCGTGTAAACTCAAACAACCAACTGTCAACCTGCTCTGATACCACTTGATCCAAAAATGATCTTTAAGAGACTTGGTTGAGTTTTAAGCATGTGTTCAATTACCATTTATGAAATAAAGAGAAGAAGAAGAAATTAATGAAAGAATATTTCAGACATCATAAATAATGTATATCAGAAAGTAATCATAAATAAAAACAAACCATAACAACAAGGTTGTTAACCGAGTTCGACAAGATTGCCTACATCTCTGGGCCTTTGTCTCAGTGAGGGAGGATTTCTTATTAATATTCAATGATGCAAAATTAAATCATAAGTGTATCAAAAGTATTACAAGATGGTTTGGTTGTGTTCTTGTCAACCTCAAGAATCTAACACAACTAACAACACTGAAAAAGGTTAAGCGTAGCTCCTGGAATTGGCCTCCAAAGTTTGCTTCCTCAATGGCTTCCCTGCATAAAAATGGCTTCAAGCTTCATAAAATCATCATCATTCTTCTAATATGAACCTTTTTTGACTGTCAAAAACCTCTGAATTATATAGATCTTGAGTTGGGGATCCTATCCCAACTTCCTCCCAAGATCTAGCCTCAAATCAGGCTCCAGATCCCCCCAAAATGGGCAAAATCCAATAAAATCAGCATAATTAATCATCAAAATCCATATAATAAAGTTGAAAAACCCACATTTGGGAAAAATTATGCTCTAGCTCCTCTGTGTTGGGCTCATGGTCGTATGGGGCATTTTCATATGGCCTCGGGCTAAGCGTTGGCGTGTTGGCCCCTAAACTTCAAGTCCAGGTCATGTGAATGTGGCCATGTGTCCAAGTGCTAATCCCTCTCATGCCCAAAACTCTGGTGTTGACCCCTAGTCCATATCCCCCGGTTGGTAAGCTAGCCCATGTCGATCGAGGATTACCTCAAAAAATCTTCCATATCACAACTTAAATGAAAATTCATCCAAATGTATAACAAGAAACACATGGAACTCATTCGGTTGGTGTTTGTTTCGAAGACTTGGGCTAGAGGATAGGTCGGGTGTTCAATTCCAAGGAGGTAACAAATTATTGACCTAGTGTTGACGGGCTAAATTGACCGTCCGTCAACTGGAAGAGTGGAACCGGTCCGGGGTTGTCTAATAACCCAAGCCGTTTGGGATGAACCACCCTGACAGATTTAGCGGCTCCGTTAGCCGATCTAAGGTCCTAAGAAACAAAAATAAAAACTACTCTAAACTAACTAACTAAAACTAACTATTAAAACAAACTAAACTATTCTAACTAAAACAAAATAAAGCAAACTAATAAACTAAACTAACTATTCTATATATACAATCTACTAACTAATACTATACTAACTCTAACTAATTAAATATCTAACTACTAATGGAAAAATAAATTATTCACAAAATGTACAATATCTACAATTTATAGGTTTGAATAAAACCTGAAAAACTCATTTGCATTCTGCCCTAAGACAGAGAAAGATATTTTTGTTGATTTTATAATTTTATGAACAAGAAATAAAACAAAAACTAACTAAACTAAACAAATAATATACTAATTCTAACTACAAATCTAACTAACATATATCTAACTAAACTACTAATATTATACTAACAAATTAATCAAACAATAAATAACAAACTGACCTGGAGAAACGCTCCAGGTTTGCCTTGTGTATGATGATTATCTTAGCTGATCGGAGGGAGGAAACCCGCACCGAATTATCCAGGAGCTCCTTGTAAACAGAAAGCTGCAGTGCTCTTTTAATATAATTACAGGACAAACAAGACATAAAAATTACAACAATCATATGATTTATAAATCTTCACAATTAGATAAACCTGTATGCAAAGACTTATACAAAATAATTCAATTGATGAAGAAGAGAAATCTGTCGTTCATTAACTGAACAAAGTAATTGCTGTATTTTTAAAGTGATGAAAGAAATCATATATGGATCACATTGATTAAATCACATCCTTCTGCAATAGACTATGATAGCTAAAGTAGTCTATAATCAACTGCAAATGACATGCATAAACTTGAAACAAAAGATTGATATTATGAAAGCGAAAGCTGTAGCAAAACATCAACTCCTGTCTCAGTTTGTATTAGAAA